>JAPYZC010001660.1:0-17873 GCA_030522665.1 Ichneumoninae sp. A BG-2022a | reverse complement strand
TCCGGTGTACTTTTCACTGCGAAATGGTGTTAATCTTAACACCGTTTTTTCTTACCACTCACACCATCGCAGTTTACACCGCAGATTTCTTACAGTGTACCATTCCTCCCATCCCTTTGGAGTGGCTAGACGGAGCGAACGCTGAAGCAAGGATGCAATCTCCCGTCCTCGTATCAACCCTGCCATCACGTGCCGACGTCGGTCTACGATCAAGTATCCAGGTGAGATTTAACCATCGGCACGGATAAGAGACTGCACCAGTTGCCAAAGATCTTGTACTCATCCGGTGCGCAACATGATAACCGTCTCATTCCGATATGGAATTAAACCCAATACACCGGGCACATTATTGGAGCCTGTGCTCTATTCCATAGATTCATGGTGGGCAAATATTATTCGAAGAGCATAAATCTGCCTCGGTCCACTCCAAATAAATTTTAGATGTATCACGCACGTTCGTGTACCCATTTTTCCGTGTTTCTTAATTCACACGTTCTTGTTATTAGCAGCATACTGTGACGTGGTTTTTCTGTTTATCGCCTAGCAAAAACCGCGTAAACTTCGTTTTCGAGAGGCACGTAGACTTGTCCCGTTACCGGAGTCCCAGACGATCTCAGCGGCGCAACTTTACCTGCTTTCTTCTTACCTTCAACAACAGCGAAAACATCGCTCTGGTCGCATCGATCACGGAGAAGACGCAGCTTAACGACGCCAGCATCAGACCCGATGTCTGGTACCCCTGGCCCGGCCTCAGCCACTGCATTCAACAGGCGAAACATCGAGTGAGATTTCGAACGAAGCGTCAGCGTCGTTGCCGTTCGAAGATAATCGTAGGGCGTCGCCAGGTACGGCTACTACCGAAAATATTTGTAAGTGAAAGAGACAGCGAGAACGCGATGCCGATTACCCTGCATCACGTGAGTACTCTTGCTGCAATGGTGATAACCCGAAGACGTATGTTAGCTGGCTGACCAAGGGGAGTAAGATCGGAGGTAAGACGCTGCTGAATCGCGGTTTAATCGTTGACCTCACAATATTTGGCGTTATTAATTTATTTTCACGAGTCCCGGACTGCCCTCATATCAACCACAATCTGAGCAGCCTCTCGCGATCTGTTCGTCTGCCGAAATGAAATATCAATCTTCGATCGCGTCGCGTACGACACTCGGCTGGCGCCGTTAAAATAAATTAAGTGATCGACACACGGACTTTTGCGGCGATTGCGGTACCGTTTGGGATTTGGATTTGGAACGTGTTTCAGGTATGACGTATATGTCATATTCTACACATATACAAACAAACATACCTACGTAGATATTGTATACTTAAGAATCAATGGAAAAACGCAATCGTTTTTCTGCAATTATCAAGAGTTCCTTCCTATGATGTTAACAGCATTAAATTAAATGTAGGAAAACAAAAGCAGATCCCGATCAATAGAGCGTTCATCAGAATTTCCGAGTTGCATAATAAATTATTCAAACTATATAAGTATTTATTTGATCGTGTCGTGGCAACTACATATCGCTACCTTATGCCTGTGATTAATAACGGGTCATTCACGTCGTATTACTGATCGATTTGCTGAGCCATATAGTTGTCCGAGCAGCACTGCTGCCTGGGATTTTTACACTCGATTTTTCTTACGAGGTCTGCGGTCGCCACCTTGCTGCGAGTCGAACGACACCGTTTAGCACTCGTGGATCATTACAGACGCGCACACAAGAACGAGCGGAGAACACGCCTCAATGAGGTCAAACAAGTCTACAATGAAACTTTCGACGAAACCCTTCTTGGACGTTGAACGAGGATATTGGGTGACACGAGGGAGTATAGGTCTCGTGAGCATACTCATTTGGAACTCTGAGATGTACTACAATGCACCAAGATTGATACCTGCCGAGCTCCAAAGAATAATTTATGAAACACGATTTATATCCTCTCCAATAAATGGTCATTGGAGACGTCTCCCTTCTACGAGCTTCTATTCGAGAGCATTCAACAAAAATTTGGTGAGTCAACTATTTTTGTCTATGTGAACAGACATATATATATATATATAAATATTCATTCTTCATTTCTTTTATATCATAGGGATAAGATCAATGTGCCACTATTTGGATAAATACAGATACACAAAATTTGTACGAAATCTTAAGAGGCTTGACAAGTCCCGTTGAAATTTGACCAAAATTTTGCCTACTTCTTTTTTCGAACTTATGTTAGTAGGTGACTGATGTTAACAAAATTTTTTTCTTAGCACACAAAGTTCCGCGAACGATTCCCAGACCGAGGTCGTTCGAATCGTCGCAACAATATTTTACAATCTAAGCGAAGTTTACGAGCAACTCCCACAACGGGGGAAGGTGGTTCTCTTCAATCTTCCTCAACGTAGCGCGCCTATGAATATAAATACGAGAGCCGGGAGTGATTTATGCCGACCGAAAAAGAGGCTAGCATCGCGCCTCCGCTGTCGGATCCGCGTAACAGAAGGTGAGTGCGTTATGGGAGCAGCGGGAGGCACACATCAGGATGGAAGAGAGCCGTCCTGGTAGTTTCTATCGTATACGATTCAAAACCCTAACGGAGCCACCGAGGAACTTTCATTTTATGTCGCGGTCACTGTTTATGTCCCAGATTTTAGGAGCACCGCGAGACCACCCGACCATCACCCTCGTCTCTAAGCCCTTGACTCCCTATTTATTCCGAACTGGCATTTCGAAGATTTTTACAACTGGCGAAGAAATGTTACCTCACACTCCCGTCTTTCGCATCGGCACGCTCTCTTTTCCCAGACACTTCTGCCTAAAGATTTTTGATAATTTTATCTTGACTCAGAAATAAATCGAACTGACATCTTTGTGTATTAACTATGCTTTCAAAATGCGTATGGGAGATAAAAATGTGCAATCTTTCAACAGTTCCAACGAGAACGAAGGGGGATTTCAAAAATCAATGGATTAGTTCAAAGTGTATTTTCTTTACCCCTACAACTCACAAATGGGGTACAAAAGTACCCCAGACGACATTCCAACTGCGCCTCTACATTAGAAATTGACATTATCGACTTGGGACCTCCACAATAATTTAGTCCCATGATCTCACGATGCGCGGAGACCGGTAGTAACATCAGTTGCTCTCTGGCTGTCGCACAGGACGCTAACGCGGTGCGCTTGGGATACCGAAATACCCCAGTTGTGAGTCCACGTTAGTGTTTTATGTAAGTGATGTATTTTTTTGTCAGCTATATAATTTGCACGTATGACGTCGCTATTTTGTTTTCTTCATTTTTTTTTCAATATTTAGCAACCTATAACAGCATGAACGCGCACCGCTTTGCAGAGACTAGCTAGTAATAACACAACATGTAAATGTATTAAATCAGAATATAAGAGGTGGATCAATAATCCAAAGTTATCCTGATACGAGAATGCGAGAAGAAAACGCTTCAAAAATCAATGATCCACGGAATAAAGCTCTTCATGTATCCTGAACGACGGACTACACATCATTTTGGTCTATATCCACAACAATTTACCAATAGAAAACTCGATCCTCATCAAAAGCAAATTATACAAATACGCTATTCTCCCGGCTCTTAACCGCCGAAGGTTGACAGTATGGGGATGCAATTAGAAATATATTAATGTATAAATGTTTAAAGTCTATAACGATCGTCAATGCATCGTATGTATTGTTAATGAATACACACTTATTTATTAAGATCGTTCGTATCGTTGTTTGATAAATAAAAATGAAACAAAGACATTTGCTCTCCGAACTAATTTTCGACGACGTTCGATATTCATAGACCCATTATGAACTATTGTTGTGAGACTGTTCATAGAGCGCGTGAAAAACTGCTAAAGAACCCCATCATCTTGTTTCGCTCGAAATCTCGATCGAGAGATCCTTTACAAAGGCGATTCCTTCTCTCTCTCTCTCTCTCTCTCTCTCTCTCTTTCTCTCTCGCTCCCTTGCGCACTCGACTCGAAGTAGATAACGTCTCTATAGATCCGTTAAATCTCGACAGAGCCCTCGTATACTTGACTCCGCAGTCTGGCAGAGGCTATAGGTGATATTGTGGGATGAGTTACTACCGAGCGGAAAAGCAAGACGCGATCAACGAGAAGTAGGGAAGCTGGAGACGCAAGGGTAGAGCTCCTCTGCCACAGACATCATAGTAGTCGATATCGTCGAAGGAGCTTCGCGAGAGGTCCTCAGATATCAGACTGGAGGCTTTCGCACAAATTTAATCGATTTCATTCGCATGCCCGACACAATGTTCTTCAACGAAAGAGCACCGAAATCTCGTAGTCGCAACAACTGATTGCAATGCTGGTCGTTATTAAGTTTTGATCCTGTGACAGGAGTCGAGTCCATTGTTCATGGTAGAAAATCTGACGAACGCACGATCATCGATCGGCTTGAAGCTCAGTGTTGGGCCGCCTTTCTTTGATCGACAGGTAATGACAGTTTAAACCGTGCCTACGGTGAAACTCACGTTGAGAACGTACTGTCGGATCGTGGCAAATCTCGTCGGTGCAATGGAACGCCAATAATTTCACCGGCACATAGACGTACCGCGTAATCCCTTTCGCATACAGTTATAAGCTCCGTGTATGCCAGCCGGTCTACGTTCGCCTCAATCCTCTCTCTACGCCGCTGTTGTAGAGTACCCCCTTCGCTTTCGTCTCTGTGCACCCGCCTACCGAGAGATCGTAATGCATTTTATCCGTGAGCTACAACATATTTGGATGCATCACGAAAACTTTTAACTCGTCTTCTACTACAGCGTAGATTGGACATTCATAAATTTGCGGCAAAAAAAAAGGAAAATTTTAACTTTCATAGTGTTTCCTCATAAAAGTAGAACATTTTTATTTTCGTAATGATTCCTCACAACAGTTGCAAATTGAACTTTTGATCTGGCTTTCTAACAATGTTCCTTTATCCGCAAAGCTCCTTCTATGAGAAAACATTTTCTGTATTTTTGGCTTCCCCATAGAGGAAGCTTTGCGAATAAAGGAACATTATGAGAAAGCCATATCAAAAGTAGAATTTTTTACTTTTATGAGGAAGCAATATGATAATTTCAATTTTCGCCTTTTTTTCAATGTCAACGTCGTCTTTGACTATTATGCAAAACGACTGGCCTGTTCAAGTTCAGCGCGAAAAAATACACGAACAGCTGTGCGCAACATTGTAATAAATGAGGTAGCTATGTGCACATTATTTTGCAACTTTTTTTCGTAATATCAAAAGATTTCTACATCTCATAAAATTGAAACGGTCAAAATTTATTGTAGAAAATCACTGACTGAAATTTGCGAAATTCGTCGTTTTAAAGCCATGTCTTATGAATTTTTTGTACCACGTGTACGAAGAGCGGTTTTTTCATGACAGTTTTGCGAGAAGGAAGTGGCTAATTTTCAAGCAGTATAGAAGAGGTGCGTCGTGCATGCGCAGTTCGCGATTGGTTCACTTTCGTCCCTTGGGATTTCACTTTCCTTTAAAAAATCCTGCAAAATCTCCAATTCGGCCTCAATCTTCTTAAAAATTGCACTGAATGAAGAGACGTGACCATTCTATTAGTGTACCAAATTTGAGCATGCTATCTCAAACCGTCAGTCGTTTTAAACGATGCAAGTCTGTCACATACACACACACACACGCCCTCACTCACGGACGGACATATACATGGGGACGCCAGGTAGACATAACACTTTACGGTTCAGACTATTTTAAGTACTCTGGCGCTGAAAACTGCATTTTTTTTTTTTGCGAAAACAACTTGCATGCGGAAGCAAAAATGAAATAAAAATCGCTTACACACTTGCATCTCGAGAGGATTCATCAGTTTAACAAAATAATTTACTAACATATTCGCCACTCTGTTATGTAATTGGTAAAGCTATTTGCATACCGTTTGAATTTTCTACTCTCGAACCCGCTTGGCTTGTACTATCGTATGCCGTGAACTGTTTGATTTTAAAAAGGAAAATACTAATTGTTCGTACACCACTATAAGCAATAATACAACCTATAGGAAGCATGTGGAAGTACCTACCCAAAAGTTCTTCGAAGTCGCTGAAACAATTTCTCCATCAGAAATCCATCAGGAGCGCCGACGTATGTAGCCGCAATATGGGAAACAACTCAATTGCATTTACTGGAACAATTTTCAGCCTGGAAAACCCATCGGTAAATTGATCTCGGGAGCACACAGTCTATACGATCCAATGAGGCGTTCAAATTGAATAAACCGGATCGATAAAGATATAAAAGTTATATTACAAATATTGCGCAACTAATTTGCAGTATAACATTTTGCTGTTTTTAATGTATAACCATAACAGATAGGATACGATGATAAATAACGTATTTGGTACATGCAGTGTTGCTTCCAGCTGCAAATCCCTGTGTGGAGAAGCTTCGATGCTGGGGTGACAGAGTAAGCGATTGGAGAAAAGTTAATCTTAATAAACGAGGGCAATCAACGAAGCGAGGTCTAGGAAGGACATTGACGATGGCTCAGGGAGCGCAGACGAGTACGGGTAGGTGCGGTCACCGCAAATGTTCGGTCCATGCAAATGTGCGTCCCGCAATTCTAGTCCCGCTCAACGCACACAATATGTATATATATACATGCTGGTCTGCAATGCTACACAATACCCGACGAACTCGGCGTCTCTCTCGTTTTCTCTCTGTACCATCGGCTCTCGTATCCCTAAAAATTTGCATACTACTCACTCGATTCGAGGCCTTTTGTCCGGCCCGAGAATGTTCATCAACTTTTTGTTAGTACCAAAGCGCGTCCAGCCTCCGAGTAAATAGGCGAGAGCGAGTTAGCGAGTTACGAATGTATTGGTGAAGAGTGAAGAGGAGGCTCAGATGAAACTGGAAAGAGAGGAACGAGTCAAATGACCAGCGGGGCTTAAGGGTCGTGTCGGGGCAGTAGCAGCCAAGTGCTAGGGCGACCGGGTATAGAACGGGCCTTTTATTTGCTGATTGCGTTCGGATTGTTTCGTGATTTAGCATAAATGTTTGATTAGATTACACGCACGAGGCCTTCGGCTGTATTCGAACTCGTCGAATACTGGTATAACTGTCTGTACCTATATGCGACGCTCTGTTTGTCCAAAGTATCGACGAGAATGGGCGACGAAACGGACCGGCACTATCGTAATTATTTAACGAGCAAACTTTGCCTGGTCACCATCACCCCTCTTGTTCAACGTTATTTCAGCAGAGAATTCTGTAGTTTCGAAATTCTAACTCGTAATTATGACGGATTTGGCTGATCTATCTGTCAAATTAAGAAAAAACGTTGGTGCAGCATCGAATACGGTACACCATAGATAAATAAACGGATGCCAAAAAAAAAAAATCTTTTTTCTAAATGTAAAAGAAATATCTCACATCGTGAAGCAGTCGACCCGAGAAGCTTATTATTCCAATACTCGAGATCATACACACCTTCAATTGTTGCGAGCTACTCGAAGAAGTTGACAAAAGGCGCCTGTTACGTTGCAAGTAAAGACGAGGATAGATTGATGGTTTCCGAAGAGCAAGCAGTAAAGTGAATTCGGTTAGAGTCTCCGGGAGGTGTACGGATTGGGTCATCAGTTTAGACAATGGAAGCTGCTTGTGCGTTTAAGGTAATCCCTCGTGAATGGTCTCCTCTCCGCTTGGCAGTGTTTGTTAGCCCTGCTGGTCCTCGGTACTTAATACATTGTCCGAGAGGCAAGGAACTCCGTTCTTAACAACCTCGTCGCAGGCTACCGTACAAACACCAATCCACCCACCCCGGGCGAGCTTACAGTTTCAAGATGGCCTCGCATTAACACCTATTTTACTTGCTCCTGCTGTTGGGCTTTCACAAGGTTCTACGTCGTATAGCTTTGTCGAGGAGTCTGGAGAACACAGGATGGTAACCGTTCAATTCGAAATACCACCGCGTGTAAGTCCGCTACTTCAGGATCCTCTCTCCACCCGTCTGCTCCTGATCTCCTTCTGGACCCATGTAGTCAGGCATTGTTTGAGTTTGAAGCTATAAGGTCCTATTTCTGGTAAAATAATCCAGAGAGTTATCAACTTTGATTCTCCTGCAAAACTTTAACGAACATTTTTATCGGACTCATAAGAAATTGTAAATTGAACTTTAATGTAAACGGCGCCTATCCCTTTCGCGATAATAGAACCAATATTTTTTTCTTTTCTTTTACATAAGCAATGGCGTCTGAAATTTCCGGAGGAATATTGTGCAATGAGTATTTTGTGCTGAGAACATTGACAAACAAAAAACCGACGAGCATTCCTGCCTTGACGGATCCATAGCGGAGATACAGTAAATCAGCATCGTCTTCGGCAATTACGATGCTGTCCAGTGTCCAATGGAGCGACGTTGGAGGGTCCGGTGTGCTATCGTGAACACACGCGAGACTAAGGAGTGGGAGAAAGCAGAAACGTATCGAGGTTGTCGCGGGGCGCCGGCACGGCCGGTGTGTCCCTTGGGTGCGATAAGGTACGGACAAATGACCGAAGCATCGGGAGGAACGATCCTACAAGAAGTATCCCGCTTGTCTCGCTCGTCAACTCGCCGAACAGAAAAATAGTCTACGGGAAAATCAGCCCTCTAAGTAAATTCGTATCAATCCCTGGAGACACGCGCCACGGGGTGATCCGTCATACAAGATTACCGAGGTAAATAAAACAAGTTCAAGCTGCGAAAACCGAAGAGAGGCAGAAGGACGTAAACATCTACGGAACTGTGAGAGCCGTGGAAGAATAAAAAATTATATTACAACAGATATATCAATCGAATTTCCTGAATAACCAAATTTTTTTATACCATTTGAATCATTCGCCGAGCTTTCGATCATTCACGGTCTTCTGACTCTGAACACTCGATAGCATTTTCCCACGAAACCAATCCTCCACCGTAGGTCACATCGATAGCTCAGGGAATTGTAGCTTTTTTTCTCTGAACCGTTTTCGCCATCGTCCACTGCATTTTTTATGTTGTGCTCAAACACACGGAAAGATGGTCGAGACAGGGGACGCAATTTTCGTACAGATCGAGCGATTACCTTTTTTTTCTTGGAGATTTAGCCGTCCTATTTCTAGAGAAAAGTTCACGCTGATTAAGTCAGTGCCGCCGCCATAGGCTGATACTATCAGATGAACGAAGAAGGAGAGAAAAAGTTTTTCCACTCGGTCTGCTTGAAGGATTAGATAGATTACCGGGTATATTATACCATTGGCCGGAAGAGAAACGATGCAGGCCGATCGCCGACGGAACTAGATCTAGGGGGACCCTCTTACTACCGCGATCTTCTCGTTACGTCGTGCGGATTGACGACGAAACATGAGGAAGAAAAGTTTCGTCGCATTTTCTTGATAAAATTTATTGATCTTTCGCCGAGTCACGAAATAAAAGTACCACACACATACAACATAGAGACTTGGGATTTCGAACAAAAATAATGTCACAATCCCAAAATTCTACGATTCTTCTTCGTATGCTTATCGACCGGAGTGAAAATCGAGATATTACTTCGAAATGCAGGTAAGAAATGAAATATACAGACATAAATATTTCTCGTGCAATAAAGACAAGAATAGTAAATGATACTGCATTAGAATAAGTATCTGTTCGTTGCAACTATAATTTATTTACATATCGCTCGATGAGAGCCCACTCTCTGACAATGGTGAGATCGATCGGGTATTAGGATTGTCTTTTCCGCAATATTACGGCGACGCAGACATAATTCGGTTGGCTTGTAGCAATCAGTCGTTCGAGCATTGTATATAATACCAGTAGCTTGACTTCCGCCTCGCTGTATGGTCCCCGCTATTGGCGATTGTAATACCGCTGTATATTCGAAGTTCTGGGCTTCTTAAAAATAAGCATTTGAATGAGCCAATCAATCACGCGGCTTCTCTTCCTTCTGGTGACGTCACTGCAGTCATCCCCCTATTAGTGGGGTGTGATACCGAGGATTGGTAGTGGTTCGTTGTGCGGGGGTGGACGAAGAGGGTGGTTCTACCGACGACGCGACGCCTGGCGTCGGTAGGGCTCGCGGATAATTATATATTCCAAGGGTGTCTCGCCGATCAGTCAATGCTTCCGCTGCAGCGCGCACTCGACAATGGACCCAGAGATAGAAAAAGCTTATCTGTCACTGGTCCTAGCTCTTCGTCACTTCCTTTAGGGTTACTGCTTCACAGACCTTTCACAGAGATAGACACACAAATTTTTAATTCACTGCAACCCTCGTGCTGGTTCCGCTTGCTGGCACTGAAAAATTAAATAAGCAAGAGTATTGTGGGATTGAAGACCGAAGGACTCTTGCTGACACTGGTCCTATTCGTTATTATCTACTGCCTCTTCAGCGAATACCCAGTTGATATGAACCCTTTCTAATCGTAATAAACGCGGCGCATTTATGACTGGAAGGTTTTATACTCAACTTTTAACACTTACAGTCAATTTAAATCATTCGATATCTATTTTTTTTTAGTATTCATATATACAGGATAGGTATATAATAAATGTTGGGTTATTCTTCTTATTTTCTTCAATGGTTATAAGTCTCTTCTTAGTAAAACGCCAGAGCAGCTCGATAATTACACGCGGCGAGGCGCGATATCACGTCGGAAGTGAGAGAGATCCCGCCGACTTTGCCAACAAACTGCCGATAATGGTATTTGATGTTGACCGCCCTTTGAGTCGCGCTCTCGCGGCTTTGCCTCACTCAGGGGATACAGATATAGAAAGGGTTGAAGCAGAGAGAGAGAGAGAGAGAGAGAGGGAGAGAGGAAGCGTCAAGCTCGCATGAACGAGTTGATTAAATTCAAACACCTCGTAGCACGGATTCCTCCTGGTTGACTCGGTGACTCGGTTGCCCGTTTGCCAGAACTTCAAATATGCTCATATCGGTTGGGTTGGGAGAGAGCTCAAAGGACGACGAGAGGCACGCGAAACAGCCCGGAACGAGTGTCACAGAGGACGGAGAGTGTACGAGGAGGAGGATTCATCCCCCAAACATCCACATAGCGCCCAGACAACACGCGCAGTTGACAATGGTCACGCATTATAATGGCGAGCCGACCGGACACGACTCGCGGACGTTTCCACGTTGTAAGCCCTCAACTGCGGAACGTACACGTACGCAAAGAGGGAGCTTTCATTTATTTGACCGGGGGTCGAAGGTCGTCCGATGGTAACGATTATCCACTTTGAATGGAAGGAATAAATACGAAAAAGAAAGGGAAAATAAAGAGAATAAACTGCAAACATAGATGGAAAACACAAAACGAAACGGAAATTAACGGCGTCGTCGTGCGTGATACGTGATACTTTTGCATGCAGCGCACAACCGACAGGATGTGCTTGGGGTTCGTCGATCGATTAATCGTCGGTAGGTTTCTTTTTTTTTCATTATAAAGAGCGGAGAGCATCCGTGGCTTGTATTTTTTTCAAGCGAAACTTGGTTAAAGCAACAGTTTGCACATTTTAAGGCGTTAGTTTTATAGTTTAAAGGTAAAATTTGTTTATTAGTGGAAAAGAGAATTTCTCTTCCGAAATTGGAGAGGGGTTGTGAACGGTAATTGAGACCGTGGGATGAGATCGAAGCCTCGAAAACCTCGAAAAGCGATTCCACGAGACTCGTGACGTCGACACTGGCCAATCTAAAATGTGTCAGACTTTGATCGATGCGCCTTGCGCGATTTTAATGCTCGTCTCTCGCGTGAAATACGAGTCCGAGGAAAAGAGCCATGCAGGACGAGCAAAAGTAACCCTCGGGGTGGCGGGGGCTCACCCGGCCCCTCCCCTACTCTCATCAAACTCCAATCATCCCTTGAGGAATTCAAAACGATGTTGCGGCGTGTGTTCCAAACTCGTATGTGTGTGAATTTTTTTTTTTTTTTAAACGCCGCATCGAATCAACACCAGCGATCCCTCGCTGTGTTCTATCTCGCCTGTCGCTTGCGCACAGAGTCATTATCGTAGAGATTTCATGAGCCTTTCATGTTATCTTCATTGTTATCGTATGGAGGTGATGGATTCAACATTAAACCTCGATAAATGATAAAATGAGGCGATTGGAAAATTTCTCACGGTGTTTTAAGATTTTGCATGCACATTGAAGATAGAGGAGAGTCGGATTCCTCGACGCACTCTTGACATTAAAACGCTGCAAACTTGTACCAATAAATGAAGTAAAGAAAAATATCTGTAGAGACCTATTTTCTTTTCGTAAAGGCTCAATATTTTTATCTCCAAAAATACACGATTATTCGATTTCCGTGTATCGTCCAGCGCGGAGGGTGTTCCGTTACGTGCGAAGAATTCATGAACTGATGCAGGATAAAATTCGATCAGAGTACGAGGAAAAATATTATGATAATCCAATCGACCAATCTGTCTCGGGATGCAGTAGGTCCGTTGTGTATCGAATCATCGTTATCGGATATAGGATTTAGCTCTCGTAATATTCTACGGACGATATGCTGAAAAAAAGGAAAAAGAAATCCTCGATTGCGTGAGAGTCACGAGTGGTATAATCCTAAGTGAATATCCCAAGCCCGAGAGTTTTCCCTGTAAGGGCCCGAAATGTAATGTGTGACACTCCCGCTCCAGGCTATATAATTACGGTTTCATTCGATCTGCAGGATTAACCGGGTGTCGAGTTTTTCGTAACGAACGAGGGTAGTTTCGTTTTTACCCACCTTTAAACAAAATTTACGAAAATACGAGAGAGAGTCGCAAAACTGGACGAAACGAATATTTCACGGGAAATAACGAGAGAGGGGTGAGCGAAGGTTGAGCCGACCGCACCATGTCGAAACACTCATCACGTTTATTTCGACCAATCGATGCTTGAATAATTTGGTCGGGTTACAGATGCGCCAATTAATCACGTAGTAGCGCCACACAGTACCTCTATAACGATCCTCGCCGAATTTATTCGTGGCGTCGAGTGTACGCCGCTGTAGCACCCGGGCTCAACGGTAAAATACACAAAATTGTTATTTCATAACCGGGCAAAACCATCGAAGAGCTTTACCCTCTGGCAATTTTGGCTTACCCGATCGATAATGTATCCAACGATAAATTAAACTGTCGGAAGAAAAATAAATAAAGGAAAAAACAATTCATTGAAAATGTTGGGGAGTAGATGCACATTGCGCTGTTATTATTAAAAGTTGCATTGTTATAGTAAACATTTCAGCTAAAGTGTAGATCCATAAAAACATTAATTTTTATTAACGTTTTCGCCGCAGAGACTCGGAAGGAAAATACAAATCGAATCGCTCAACACAAATTAGTGTTGTTGCCAACGTTTCGGAACAAAATAAGAGTAAACAGAAGTTTGAATTTTGAATTTTTGCGGGTGCAGGTCTCGCCGCTGTGTCTCTTATATACTTATGGATTTCGATGTTCGATATAGGTATCCTGCTCAATATATTCTTCTATATACTTTTTTATTTTTGTTGCCCGGATACTTTACTGAATTAGACAATTTTTTTGTTTTGCAATTGACGATTAAAAGTTTAATGACGGAGAACGATAAAAAATTACCTATGGAGACGATAACTTATTAAATTACTAATCATTTCTTATCCGTATAACAAAATGGAGGAATCAATGCTACAGCAAAAATGGCAATAATTATCCTTGCCGCCCATTTCGCAGACGGTAATGGAAGTAAATGGATGAAAAGCGCGTGAACGATAAAACTAGGCGCCGTAAGTTAATGACCGGCACTCTACGTATACTTACGAAGGGGATGAAAGTATCCGGGAATAGAAAGCAAGACAGTTGTAAGGGAGTTGAGTGGAAAAAAGGGACGCCAAGTTTATCTTGGAAGTACTGAGCGTCACTCTTGTCATTTGTAACCATACGCTTGATACTTCCAGGCTCGTATTAATCGTCCGTTAATTAATTAACTCGAAGGAACAATGGGTGCGCGTCGCGAAGAGTAATCTCTAAACGTATCCGCCTACGTGTCCAATATCTCAGCATTCACCCGAGGGAAAAGTCCATCTTAACTCTTCGAAGAACGTTGCCACAAATTTGCTGCCCTTAAGCGTACCATGTCGTTTAAACCATTCGATGATTCCGCGAACAAAAAAATTCTACATCTTCGGAGAGACGTTACGTTTGTTGGTATGCGTTTTCTTTTTTTAATACTTCTATAATAGAATCTTTTTTATCACACCCAAACGCTTCGAAGAAGTTTGAAAGGGGATCAAATTTGTCAATCTTCCCTGTGAAATAAAAATACATGAATTTCTCAAATTTATTGAACGTGCTACGATAAATTCTAATTAGAAAGAACATTCGAGTAAATTGAAAATAGCCTGCGCTCTTCTGCCTCAAGATTTATTATCATTGTGTCCCTATTCCGTTGTTCCGAGGAAATGCGCTGTGGGGCGTACGCCGTGAAATCTCTCACACGATCGGTAGAGAGCCGTCGACGCCAGGTATACCCGGAGAGTTCATTAATTTATTCGAGCGTGGAAATGGCAATTAACTCGGACACCAGTGACAGGAGCAGGCTTGCCCTGCGGGCAGCACGAGTAGGAGCAGAAGCAGCAGCGGCGGCAGCATCGAGAGATCCGGCTCTATTGGTGCGTGTAGTAGGTACAGCTGAGAGTCGGGGTACACGCGACCACGTCGCGGTTATGGTTAAGCCCTTAGGGCTCCGATGTCCACGGCGAGCTAAGCTCCACTTCGTCCTCGATCGTTCGATATGTAGTTCTAACCATCCTGTACATTATACTGATACATAGATAGATCATAAAACGATGAGAGGCATAGTCGCGCGTGTGGACGCGTCTGCGTTTTAAAATTGCCATCGCAGCCTCGCCGTCGTCAAAAGAAATTTCTCTGACAGGAAAAGACTACAATATAATTAATACGTTGCCAAGTATCATGGCGATATACAAAAATTACGCAGGCAGATCCAAGTGGGTCTGGGAGAGTGTAAGAGAGGGAACCGTGTATCACCGGGAAGAAACCTCCCGATTTCCGCACCCTTTTCCGCAGCTCTTGCGAATTAACAATATTGTTAACAAGCTCCTAGCTCCCTCGAGCGAACGACCGCTACCGGTGCAATCGTGCGCAACGACGCAGGGATATTCTAAAGCCCAGAGTTCGCGCTCCCACAGCTATGTATATTGTCCTACGGCAGAAAATAGGATCGAGGGTTGGCAACGGCAGAGATAAGTGTGACGACCTGTCCAACGACAATGCTCCGGGAAAGGGTTGACGCAATCAACGTAAAACGTAACGCCGACGGTAACGGGGATTAGTTTATCTTCGGTGAGTCGCGTCACCGGAACAAGAGAGAGAGAGAGAGAGAGAGAGGGAGCGCTACGCGGTAATCCCCCCCCCCTGGCCAAAGTCTCTATCTCTGTGTTAAAGTCGGATGGCCCAGCCGCGAAATCGCCTCGACACCGTTCCTGGTAATTACTGCGAAGAAAAGCACCTAGGCTATAATATAACCTTCACGGAGTTGTTCCAGTGGGTGGGATTAACAGTGGAGGAATGTAGCCAGGGGAAATTGTCGCTTTTCTGGACGGGATCGTTCGAACTAAATAATTCGTACCAGGCGGATGACTGGACCAGTTCACCGGAAGGCCCCTTGTCCTCATGTAAACATCCCTTTCAAATCCTTTATTCATACTCCAGCCTGAGGATAAACGAAAAGGAGTATTTCTAGTCAGCTTATGTGATAATTTCAATATAAAATTAACAGCGCATAGCGAACACCAGAGAGTCGTGTGAGATGAGGTTGACTAACTTGTACGAAGTGTCGAGGTGGGATTCTGCAGTTAGTGGAGAAAAAAGCACATCGCTGGCTGCCGTACGTAATAAAAACGCGATATCGGTCCTTTCCGATATCGCGTTTTGCAGATGGCCTGCCGAGCACTAATAAGCACTGGATAAATCTTCTACACCACTGATAGGTAGAGAACAATTTAAAAAAATCTCTCTGTGATGTATGTCACTTACGGTTTGAAAGTTACGTCGTACCGAAAATATGTCACTTCCAGTCGACAAATGAATTCTTAAAACCGGAAGTGACGTTTTCCTGTACGACGTCACTTCCGGTCGAAAACTAATCGAAAACTAATATTTGAAAAGCGGAGGTGACGTGTTACCATATGACACCAGTTAAGCAAATTGTTAGAGAAATCTCCGAAATAGATTCGATACGATCTTTTCCCTTATGTCACGACGATAAATGCATGGAAATGAGAAGAAAAAAAAGAAAATTTGAGAGCATACTATTGCCGATGATGCTGAAATCAGTGAGTCTGCGAAAGATGAACAAATGAGACATATCGCTTCGGTTTTTATGGATTTGCTCGGTTAGCCAAGCGGTTGATAAATTAGACGGGAGGACCAGACCGGCGATAATCCCTTTCCAGCATCATCCGCGCGTAAAGGACAGTGTCCAAAGTTCCTTTGACGCTAATATTATTTCTGGTGCTGAGCAACATGTGACGCATTCCTCCTGCGAGTATAGTGGACATGCTCGAACGATACCCACACGGGGTTGTTTTACATGATACATGCTATAAATAATAGACACGCGAAATAGCTTTTGTATTCATATTAAGCGGACGGGATATTATACGTGGTCGTTTTGTCCGAGAGCGAGAGAGGGAAAGAGGAATTGCCGGAATATTTTCATTCCTTTCGGGATTAATGGCTCGGACATATTTTATAGTGAGAGGGATGTGCCCACTTCTCGGCTATATCTTTATCTCTTTTCTCTCCGCAGAGTGACTGCCGGACTCGGTATATCTATGCACCGAACTGACCGCTTGCCAGCCACTTTGATATATTGTTGGAAGTTTAAAAAGTATAATAAACCATGTGACTAGAGTGAGTATACATTTTTTTTTTTTTTTTTTGTCTACGTAAATAATATTCTAGATCGCCTGTGTAATAATAATAATATCTCCGGAGAATAGCGTTATCGTTTTTCCGGTGGCTTCATTTTTCCTCTGGGACATTTAAATCGTAAATTCTGACGTTTCAGAGGCTGTGCGCGATGTATTTCCGGAACGTGCACTAGAACGTAGATCAAGAATGAAGAAAAGTCCGGAGGAGATTAAGACTTTGCCCCAACCGCTTATCGGCGCTCGAATGACCCGATTACATATATCTGACAAATGGGAAAGCGTTTACCATCGAACAATTGTCATGGGAATAAAAGTGTGACTTTTTAGTTTTTAACTGGACGTTCCGGTACTCGGACAAATTTTCAACGATGTAACAATTTCTATATGTTCCCCGTAGCGAAAGGGTCAGGATTATTATAGTACATGGCAATGTTATACCGATCCACGCTTTATAAACAGGCCAGGTTGTTTTGTGTTGTTTGTTTATTTGTTTGTTTTTTTTTTATTCGCTCTTGAATTTGTTGAAAGCTTAAATCGTTTCGGTGCTCACCCTTGAGTGTACAAACAACAACCGACGGGGGCCTTGAGGCTCCTCGATATGAATTTCTTGGCCTTCGGTCTGTCCTGTCCCCTCCGCCGGTAGTTGCGAATAAAACTGATAATAAGACGAAAATCCAGCCCTTATGCGAAGCTGTGGGTTAGCCACCCGAGGCGCAAGATGCTACCGACAATAATCCCGTTGTAAACAGCTCGTAACAACATAATTGCTTGTTCGGAGTTAACGCGGTGGTCGCGTCTGCATCGAAAAAACGTCGAGGGGGGAAGCCCTTCGAAGATGAAGAGAAGCGAAGAGCTCGAGCGCGTGTCGAAGGCACCAACCGAACACTCGTCGGTTAGTAGCCTACGGCATTTTCGTTTTCCTTTTCTTTCTTTTTTTTTTT
>JAPYZC010001659.1:0-34834 GCA_030522665.1 Ichneumoninae sp. A BG-2022a | reverse complement strand
TTATTACTATTATTATTATTATTATTATTATTATTATTATTATTATTATTATTATTATTATTATTATTATTATTATTATTATTATTATTATTATTATTAATTGTTTTTCAAAAGTAGCGAATGTTAATATAATTCAGAATATTCAGATAAGTAGTTAAGAAAATGGGTTCACGTTTAAGTGGATCGATCAACATAAAGATGAGAAAATAATCTGACCCGATTCTGTAGAATCCCGGTGTGTGTACTCCCAAGTTAGTCACGCACCGGTCACCTCTACGCTAGTACTATATATCGCATCATTCACACAGCGAGCCCCACGGGTTTCACCCCTTCGTCTACGTATTCACTTGCGCAAACGAGACTTTCCAACTTTTTTATTACAACGCACCCTGACCATAATTTTTTGTTTGTTTTCTAATTAGGTTTAATAAGGTGTTTTTAAGTGATATCACATACTTTTAACGGCGCGCGAAGCGACACACGGTCCTAACAGGAGATTCTATCTTTCTTTTCATCTTTTTTTTTTAGATTTTAGAACGACGCATATGGAAATGATTCGTCGGGTAAATGCTAAAATCGAAAGTACCGGTCAGCGTAATTTCCCGTGACTTCGAAGAACGGGAAAAAGACATATAAATTGTCAACACACACGAACACACGCCACACATCGGACGTTCAGTCAGAGCTGTGTAAAATACGTGACGACGACCTCGTTCCATGATTATAAAATCGATATTAAGGACTCTATCGATGCTCGAGATCTCTTGTAACGTTACTTTCCCGCACGAATAAAGTTGACAAAGGAACGACCGGTTTTATTTCCACGGCAATTTTTTTAACCTTTTTTTATCGCACGTTCCCGATTTAACCTTTTCACTCCCAACGGCGCACAATTATATATGATAGAGTGGTTTTTAAAAAAACGATCTTTTCGTCACAGCATTACTCATCGAATTTTTCTCATTTATTCACTAGAAATCAGAATATTGCCCAAGCCGAGGCTCATACGATTTTTTTTATTATGACCGCATCGATGTTAAAATTTTTACGAAAAGGCCATTTTCGGGAATTAAACAATTTAAGTATCGAAAAACTATTCGGTGTGTGTATAGTTATTATGCGGGAGGTATTTTCTAGGGAATATTTATAAATATCTCGATGACCAATGCCGTGACAAAATAAAGGTTTTTTTATGTCCGAACATGGATCGCATGACAAGAAGGAAAAACTGTAACAGAATATAATGAACGCGCGGAAATGTTACGTACGAACGTCCGCGTCAACGATCGTTAATAATTTATGACGGGCACGCACCAGTGCGGGATTAGTCGTGGTGAACGAGCATTAGTACATTAGAAAATCGATTTATTTCGTCCCGATGTTGTATGGTCGAGCCAGACTGGACGATGGTGTAAAAGTGGACTTGCCGGTGGCGAGAGTCCAGTGACCTCGATAATCGTTCACCCTTGCGTTCGATAAGCTCACAAAGCCTGATAGATATTTAATAGCTATTATATCGAACCGTGAAACACACGAAACATGAGTTTCTAATAAATATTTCAACAAACGTCGATAAACGCACGAAACCACGCTTTTTTAGTAGTAAAAAATACAAGAGGCTCACATCGACGTTCAATTAAAATCAGTGATATTCTCGTTAAGTAGATATCAGTACAGTACTCGAAGTATTTAGTACTTATGGTACCGCGTACTTAAAGTATTGGATACGTACGATACTACGTATCAAGTACTTTAAGTACTTTTTGCCCAGTTCTGGTAGATATAGAACTTTTAACTAATTTGGGCCCGCTTCTGTTTGCCCAATCTCACAAAGCCTGATAGATATTTAAGGTAGTACTTGCCTTAAAGTCCCGCCAAACATGAGTTTCAGAGAAAATTTCGAACACTTCTCGATGGGATAAAAATCTGAAAAAATTAAGTGTATGCGCGGTGCTGCAAAGCAAGTTTTTTATGAAATAATAATTCCAATTTGTTAGTAACAAATTGAAAATCAAAATTACTATTCGACAAATTACCCGGCAACTAAACTATTTTCCTTCATAACGATAATTCTTTTACTTTTCTGATGATACGTATGCGTTTTTTCTATATTCAAGCTGTGAATAAACGCAGTTTTCAAAGATTGCAAAAAATTCTGAAAAAATTCATACGTATTCATAAAAATAAACGAATTATTTTCACGAAGGAAAATCGTTGCCGGGTAATTTGTTGAATAATAATTTTTATCTTCAACAAAAACAATCTTTGCAGCACCTCCCATACACTTGATTTTTTTCAGATTTTTATCCCATCGAGAAGTGTTCGAAATTTTCTCTGAAACTCACGTTTGGCGGGACTGTAGCGCAAGTACTACCTTAATAGCCATTGTATCGAACCGTGAAACATACGAAACAAGAGTTTGCAATAAATGTTTCAACAAACATCGATAAACGCACGAAACGTCGCCTTTTTTTAGTGGTAAAAAAAATACAAGCGGGTCACATCGACGTTCGATTAAAATCTGCGATATTCTCGTTAAGTGGATATAGGACTTTTAGCGAGTTTAGGAGCGTTTCTGTTTGCCCTATCACGCGAGCTATTGACCACGAAACCTGTACAGACCCTCTGCCGTATACAACGCGATCTGCACTCCTCGGGAGCTGTAAATAATTACTGAATCGCTGCTGCTGAACCCTCGCCGAATTAACCGTAACGTCATCGTCGACGCCCTCGCGAAAAACGAACGGTTACCCCGCCATTCCTGTATCGCATGTATTCGCAGAATGCCCTTGGAGGAATGGATCAGAGTGTGGACGTACTTACTGCTGGGATGCCTCGCTCCTCTAGCCGAACGAGCCGCGGCCGCTCGGCCACGATTCGACACCTCCACCGACATGGGACTCGTTCTCGTACCTGCCGATGCCGAAATCGATTCCGTTATATTTCGATTGCGGGCCACCGATCAAGACGCCGATTTTCCTCTCATCTTCGATATAACCGGTAAAAGCGAACAACCTGAAAATAGAGAAATACAGTTGTAATTAATCGAAGTGTAATGCGCGATTGGGGGAACTTTGAAAGATTGCTATTATTTTAGCAATAAGCGAGTAAATGTTATTTAAAAAAAAACCGTCACTCAAAGCTATCCAAAACGGACTCAGCCGGTAACAAAAACTGTAAACGATTTTGTTTCAAAATCAGACAACTGAACTGCCACTAATTATTTGGTCTTCAGATTTTCTTATAAAGTTTTATTTATTTTTATTTTTTACTTATCTTACAAACTTATTAACTTAAAAATAAAGGCACGCTTGGAAAAAGACTGGATTTTGTTACCGACTGAGTTGGGCGGGAAGGAAGATGTTTCGGATCTTCCACGAAATTGGCCTGAAACTCGGAGATCCAAAAGTGAAATCTAACAGAATATATGGGTAATTCGCTTAGCGACTGTGACCCCAGTTGTGAGGATAGAAAATCTTCCGTGCACCCTTTACAACAAGGTGTGTCAGGCCAACGTGATATTGACGAGACGACTGACACCTGGACGCCTCCACGATTTCGCCGTCAGAGTAAAAGACTCCAAAGGGGATTCCAACTCCATGCAGGCGACTATATCGGTCACGAACGCTACAACACAGAGAGATAAAATATTTCCACACATTCCTGCCATAATTATGGTGCCCGAGGTATGATGTACCACTGTTTTATTTTTTCCCTCGTATTTTTTAACGACAAGATTCAAAGCGATTAAACACGATATTTCGTCCCGATGCCATTCAGGATACGAAACCCGGTAAAGAATTGGATTACGTGCTGGTGCGATCGAATCAGTGGAGTGGAAAACCAGTCTACATCGAACTGTGGGTGCGTTAATGTAATTAGTAATTGCAAAAAGACCAAATTACACATCGCTATTTTTTATGTAAAAAAAATCAGTAGTAGTGTTATACGATAGTAGTAAAAAGAGTAGTAGTAATCTTGATTTCGTGTAAACCCATGTGGGTTTTTACATAGCTCCCCCTACCCCACCCCTATACATATTTCCCTCTTACAACTACAGATACAGATATAATATACACTTACAACTAAAACAGTTTGTTATTATTATTTACACACATCTCTCCCGTCGTTCTTCACACATAGATTCTTTCCTTATGTCACCCTATCTCACGCTTTCCATTTCATTACATTTACCATTTGCGCAAATTGTCTCCCACAGTTCACACAGCTCTGTCACCAGTTTCCCTTTTAAACTCTCATTTATTCACTCTTCGGCCCCATCTCTCCTTGTATCTTCCAGCCAGTTCCGCATGGCTTCCACAATAGTATAAGTAGTATAAATATAGTAGCAGTAGAGTAATTGTCTTTATTGACAATGTATTGCATAATACAGACTTTGATACATTTAGAAGATTATTTACAGAATATATTTCTATTGCAAACGGGTCAAACTATATATATATATATTACACATTCGTTGTTTTACCATCTTGCAGCAACCCAAAGAGTTGTTCACTATAAGACAACGACAGCTGCCGGCGGAAACTCGCGGAGTAATAACGTTGATAGGCGAACTGGATTTCGAGACTCAGTCGATGTACACCCTCACGATATACGCCACGGTAAGGCGGAGCTAAATTAATTCGCTCGACCAAGCGTTCCAGTGAATTAATTGCTTTCCACTCTGCAGGATCCTTACACCGAGCCGAAAAAGGACACTCGTAACATCGCGGGATTGCATCTGGTAGTCGTGGTTCAGGATGTTCAAGATGTACCGCCAATTTTTACCATGGCACCGCCTTTGACGAAAATTAACAATACCGTGAAACCGGTAAGTTGACGATTTTATGAAATTCGACCAGAAACATCCCGATTTTTTATTTTATATTTATGATAAATTCTTCGATCCAGGGTGACGTTATCCTGAGAGTCCACGCGGAGGACGGTGACAAAGGCGTTCCCCGGGAAGTGACCTACGGCCTCGTCTCCGAGGGCAATCCATTCACTCCTTTCTTCAACATCACGGAAACGACGGGTGCGTAAAAAAAGATTACTAAATCACAAAATAAAAACCTCGTAACTGCACGGACTACGGGCGTAAGAATTACAGCGATGCCTGAGAAAACTAACTAAAGTGGCAAATTTTTAGTACATATAATAGAAATATTTAGTGTTAAGTTTTAACAAAATTTTTTAATTGTGGCAAAAATAATCGTAAATTCCACACTTGTACAATGATAAAAAAGTACAGTCGAATCAACTAATATTCGGTCAGGGAAATTCAATAATAAAATCTTAATGACTCAAAAATATTTAGGTTAAATCACCCAATAAATTGTCGAACCAACAAATTTTTTTGCTGTACCAACAAAATATTTAGTTGAACGTCCCCGCCCGAGTCTTAGTTGATTCAACTGTATTTTTTTTCTGTGTAATGCATCCACAAAGTGGGTAATTACCATACGTTCTATAACAATTTTTCTCAAGCGATATCGTAATTTTTTGCTCGATCCTTCCCTCCGTGTACCCAAAGAACAGCAGAGACCGCGAATCGAAGCGAGCCGATAGTCCGGGACCAAAGTTCCAAACGTTCGTTGCGATCGCGTGCAAAGCAGCCCTCCCGATCGCCCACGCGCCGGACATTACGCTATAGTAGAACGAAGATTAAATAGAGGAAAAAAAAACCACACATATATACATATAATTTTCTTAGCGTTGTCGTTTTCCTCGGCGAGCTGGCACGGTAACGGCCGACAGTTAATTTCTTATCGAGTACAACAATCGAATGGACAAGGGGTCAGCCCGATGACGCTGAGCCCGCGACGAGGAGAAAGTGAGTCACGTAAAAAGCGTGACTGAGGGCTCGATGGCTCCCGTGTGCCTTTCGTAAAGAGGCGAAAAATTAGTGAGAACAGACGAGGGAGGAAAAAAAAAGGAAAACAAGAAATAACGAGAAGAAAAGAAGTCGACGCGCAGGACTTTGAGGGCAGACACGAGGTTGCCGGACTCGAGGACTATCGATCGAGAGTGTACGACCCGGCCGAGCTGCGGTCAGAAGTCTCAGCTTTCAGGGCGGTAGACCACGATCCTTATCTCCTGGTGAGCGTGTAAGACGCACACGATCGTATCCCTACTTCGGCTTTGGTCTGCGAGTTACGTACTCCGCCCCGCCTCGTTCCATTCCCTCCTCAACCTCGGATATGCGATGTAGCCACAGCCAAAGACCTCAGCGGTGTTAGGGGAGAGCGGGGCAAAATGGCACACCGGGGCAAAACGGGATAATGAGATAAAACGCACTTCTCCAATAACTTTGAAATGGTGGCGATGATGGTATGTGGGGCAAAACGGGTTTAAAAATCTGGATGCATCGTTAGGACAAAAATGGGCATCCAAAAATTATTGCAAAATTGAGTTTTGCTCTCACAGTCCCGTTTTGCCCCGCTGTGCCATTTTGCCCCGGTCTCCCCTACTGTGCGGCACATTGGTAGACCCGCGGTCTCGTTCGATATGTAAAACGAGCTCGTAATACGCCGCGGAGAACCCCGTGCGTTCGATGCACTTAGCGTTCTAATACGAGGCAAAATGCGTTTCATGCATTTCCTCGTAATGACACGGATGAAAATGCTTTCCAATCATCTCGTTTCATGGTTTATTCATCGTCGCCGCTCGACCAGTCCGGGGAAGCTTGTCGCCGATGATTGTCGCGATGACGGCGATGACGATGAGGAAAATTAAAGTACACGATGACGGAAGCGCGAAAGAGACGTGGAATTAACATGTGCTCATATTTCACAGGGGAAATTATTCTGGCGCGACCTCTCGAGGAATTGACGCAGATCACTCATGTCGGAGCTCCGGTCGTGCTGACCGTCGTCGCTGAAGAAATAAGACGGTCGACGATGGAACCACCGGCCCAGGCAACCGTCGTCGAAGTTGGGCTGCTTCTCGGCGAACCGGGAAACAGCCCGCCATTCTTCGAGAACGATAAGTACGTCTGGAAATGATACTCTTGATTAAGAATTCAAGGAGAAAGTCTTGAAGACGCGAATCGGACAATGTCCTCGCAGACCAACCACCCGGAAGTCTTTGGGTTGGATTTGGCTTGTTTTCTAAAAATCTACTCCAACTCGACCTGCCGATTGGTGCGCCAAACCGAGTCCGATTCCAATTCTTCAACTACTTCTGGAGATTAGTTTTTGATTGATATTGCATAAATAACCGTTATATGTGTCGGGTAGAAAGTTGGTTTACAGTTGGACTTTCCCAAAACAACCCAATTTCCGACTCTAGTCAAGAGCACCGATAGCTCTTGGTTAAAAATCGGGTTGTTCCCTAGCAAGTTGTCAGACGGCTGTTTTTAGGGAAAAAACGGACCACAAAAACGGTAAAACGGATGGTACGTTTGGATTGGTCCTTTTTCGATTGCGGAAACCGATGAAGGATCGAACGTTTTTTATAAAAATGTTTGGCTAAGATTAAACATTTTTTTTGTTGTTTTGCTTTTAATTCTGCTTTCAATGAAACTACAGAATAAAAGTACGATCTTGGTCCGTTTTCGGTTGCGGGAACCGAAAACGGACCAAAGCTAATTTAAAAAAGAAAAAACGTTCGGGCCGTTGTCGGTTTCCGCAACAGAAAAAAGACCAACTGCCAACAAAAAATGTACAGTCCGTTTTGTCGGTTTTTACGGTCCGTTTTGTTCCCCAACGGACATGTCCGTTTTTCGGTCCGTTTGCGGTCCATCAACTTGCTAGGGTTTTAGGAAAATCCAACCGTACACCAACCTCCTATCCGACACATAGAACAGTTGGTATTACGGTTCTTTTTAGTATCGACAGAAAATCGACCTCTCAAATAATGGAATCAGAGTTGGTTTGGCGCAGCAATCGACCGATTGGTATGCAGTTTAGTTTCACGTTGGTCAAAGCGTGTGGTCAAATTTGAAATATTTTGTGCCATAAAAAATGAGCGTTTACAACTGTAAACAATTTTTTTCTTTCTTGATTTCTGGCAAATAGTACTATTTTTCCACGTACTCAAATAAATTTCGTGTGTATCTTGTCAATGAGTTGAATTTGTTAATTTCATTATTCGTCGCTCGTGCAGTTACGTGGCTTGGATGGACGAGAACGCGGAGCCTGGAAGTGTGGTAACTTTTACCGAGCATTACTCAACTAAAGTTCGGGACGAGGATATCGGGAAAGCCGGTGTATTCGCGCTCAAGTTGGATAACAACAATGGTACTTTTGAGATAAGTCCGGCTGTTGCCGAGCGCACGGCGAATTTTATTATCACCGTTCGTGACAACAGCCTTATAGATTACGAGATCCACAAGAGTCTGAGATTCAAGGTACGACGCACGGAATAATTTTTTTATTTCAGTTCTGCCGTGAATTCGTGATCGAAATAAAATTTCCCATGTAGATAATCGCTCAAGAAGTCGGTCCGGCGACGAATCTTTCGGCAACTGTGCCGGCAACGATTTTCCTCAGGGACGTCAATGACAACGCTCCGGAATTCGAGGTGCCGTCTTATGAAGTTACTCTCTCCGAGAACGCTACGGCTGGAACACGCGTTACTCAAGTAAGCGCCCTCAAATAAAAAATATGCAAAAAATACATGCATTTTTATATTATCAATATATTAACCATATAAACTGTTATATATTCAAAGGCGCATATTTCCAGAAAAATAATTCAACAAATCTGCAAAGTAATTTACACCTCGTTTATCACAATTTTGTGTGTACCCTGGCAGAACTGAAGACCGAAAGTTCGACCAAAATTCGATCAAATACCGACCAAAAACCGCTGGGTCGGTTTGGGCCGTCGAAACGACCGACGGACGACCGAGGGTCGACCAATATTTCCGTTGCTCCCAGAGCAGTTTGGTCGAGCGGTCTGTCAATCGACCATAGGCAAACCGTTGTGGAGGGCGTTAGTAAAAATATCGGTCGATACTCGGACATTTGTTGATCGGTTCTACGGCACAAACCGACTCGGCGGTTTTTGGTCGGTTCTAGAGACTTTTTTCTGCCAGGGTAGCTTTCTCTATGAGAAAGTTCGACGAATCGATTCTTAATGTCCTCGTAGATAAAGCTATGAGCAATATTATAAGAAATGAGAAAGCGATGTGCAAATTACTTTGCAGCTTTTTTTGTAACCGTAAAAAAGTCCACATTTCATTAAATTGAAACGGTTAAAAGTTATCGTAAAATTTATTGTTGAAAATAGCTAACTGAAATTTGCATAATTCGCCGTTTTGAGGCCAGATCTTATGTATTTTATCCCCGATGATGACGAATCTCTAAATGATCAAAATTATTTTTATCCTAGAATGACATTCGATGCAAAAACTCGCGGAAGACTTACATTCAAATTTTCGGGAAAAATACAAATATTTCATAATATCATAAAATGTTAACGGTTCGATACATTTTCGCCAAATTTAATACCAGACATTGTACAGTGCTAGTCGATTCAATTGCCAAATTTTAACTTGACACCCTAATGTTTACTCAAATTAAACCGTTTTTAGTGATAAAAAAATGAAAACTCCATAAAATCTGATAGTTTGGATAAATTTTGGCCAAACCCAATACCAAAGGTCTTTGATCATAGTATTATATTTTTATGCAGTTTTAGGACAATAGCTCAAAATTTACGCAAGTTCGAGCTACGACACCTTTTTTCAAAAATGTAAAAATCACGTAAAATCTCGAACCGGACCTCAATCTTCATAACAATTGCACCCAGGGAAAAAATGTAACCACTCTACCAGTTTACTCAGACATAAAAATATCGCATTTTATTTTTTTTACGAAAACAAAGCTTCCTCTATGAGGAAGCAAAAATATACGAAATATAAGGTTTTTCAGCTAAAATAGATATTTGGTATACGATAGACTTCTAGATATATGCCACATATATTTGTGTCCATCTTGGACATCGGCTTCCATTTATTAAATTTAATTTTTTTCACATTTAAACCTTTATGACTTTGGATTGGCGTAGGTTCACGCGACAGACAAAGACACTGGATCCTTCGGTAGAATCCAATACACTCGGGTGATAGGTACGGGCAGCGAAGCTTTCGACGTCGACCCTGATACGGGAATAATCACAGTGGCGATGGAAACTTCGGCACTCGACCGGGAAGTAACTCCGACTCTTCGGTTGTCCGTCGAGGCGCGTGACGAGGACGGCAAAGGACTGCGAGGAACCGTTCCTCTGATCGTCAATCTTTTGGACGTCAACGACAATGCACCGATCTTCGAGAGGTCGAGCTACAAATTTACGCTCAACGAAGATTTGACGAATTTCACGACCATAGCGATAATAACGGTAAAACTTCGCGAAGTGAGGGTGGAAAAATTTAAGAATTTTGATAAGCAATTTTTATTTTTATTTTCATTAATCGAAATTCAATTTTTCAGGCCTGCGACGCCGACTCCGAACCGCCGAACAACGAGATACGCTACGAAATAGTCCACGGAAATTACGACAACAAGTTTTACCTCAATGAGATAACCGGCGAGCTTTTTCTTCGCGAGCCGATCAACAAAGTCAGACGTACGAGGCACAACGATTATCAAAATTTTGCCACGGTGTTTAGAAACGGTTTAGTCAAAGTGGAAAAGACTTTCGAAGTCATGCAGCCATCGTCGACGGTCACGCCGAGCGTGACGCGATCGCCGGAAACCGCGACCGACAAGAGTTCAAACAACAACGGGACTTCCGACGCCGAAGAGAATGCTCCGAAGTTAAGGAAGAAACGCGCGGATGAAGAAGTCCTATTTACTTTGACCGCGAGAGCTTACGATCTCGGTAACACCCAAGAATTAATTGCAACTTGGAAAACATTTGTTTTAATTAGTTGTGCCTTAGGTTTATATACTGCCTCGCACTACACAGTAAAAAAAGTTCGTACCTTTTACAACTTATTGTCCACAAACGTCCACAATTTTTTATTTGTTGATGTCATAGTTTTACAAACAAAAGTGCAAACTAAAATTGTCAATCAGACGGGAAATAAAAGGACAGGTTCGTATATTCAAATAAGTGACGAACGAGTTTGTCACTTATTTAGTAATTTGCGATACAAGGGCGTAAAAGCGGACTTTTTGGCGAAGGTTGGGAAGCGGCCGCACGAGAGGAGACGAGTGCCGCCGCTTCACAACCGCCGCTTTCACTCACTCGTATCGCATAATATTTTTTGTAACAAATGCACGAAGTGCCAGGTTATATATGGCGGGCCGTGACACGAAGGAAAATAGAACCGATCTGCGCATGCGCGCACAGTATTTTCGACAGTTATCGTATTTTCGATACGCCTTCTCGAAAAGCGCCATCTTCTGTCACGGCCGGCCCATGCATAACCTGGCACTTTTCGTGCATGCGTTACAAAAAATCATTTTAACGAAATTTCGCATTCTGATTTTATGATATTATTTTTTACTGTGTACCCTACTTTTACTTTCAAATTTTAGAATAATAGTTGAAGGGCGATTCCCACATTGAGAATTAACTAATCATCACGCAGAAAGATTTTTAAAAATATTACTCGACACACATGTACCCGCAGGGCGAAAGAGTAAAAAATTTGAATGTTTAAAAGTGAAAATGAATAAAATCATATAATTAATTTCAGGTGTACCTCACTTGTCTGGTGTAACCGAGGTGAGCGTCCTGAAGGGTCCTGTAGCCGGGGCGCGCATCGTGAGGTTCGTCGTATCGGGCGAAAATCCCGATCCCGTGAAAACTGCCGATACTTTGGCAACCATCACGGGTGGTCGAATAAACGTATTGGAAATTCGTCCCTACATAAGTACGGATGTTCCCGATGGAACTTCTATGAACGTGCCCAGTTTGGAGAGCGGCAAGAAGTAAGATCCGCCGTCGATGAAGCGCACTCGAACGAATCTGCAAAAAGAAAATGAAACAATTTTTTGCATAATTTTTCAGAAGTATTGTAGTCGCGCGTGTTGAGTCGAACGGCGATAAAACGTCGTTGGTCGACATCGAAAAAATTCGATCGGTCTTGGCGGCGAACGGGGTCGGAGTCATCGACAGCGAAATGCCGACCGGTACCGTCAATCCCGTAACGACAAACCATAACACCAATACGAATATAAATTCGTCTATCAGCGTGACGAGCGAGGAAGTCGTGAGTGCAAAAGAATTATTTTACTCATTTCGGTTTTTAATTTTTTAAATACAAAAACGCCAAAAATCTTTTCGATTTGTAATTTAAAACAATACAAAAACGGCAATTTATTTTTCAAATTTTTTCAGACTATATACAAAGCCGAGAACAGACTACTTTTCTGGCTACTGATAATTCTCGGATTACTCATGCTCATCGCCCTCATAGCATTGATTATTTGCTGTATCTGCCCGGGCTGTCCCTTTTACATGGCACCGCGAAAGAGGAGGGTTCACTCGTCGGAGACTCTGATAGCCCGATCGGATGGACGACCGAGGCGGCATCTTCATCGAAAACACGCCAGGATGTTGGAAGGTAAAAAAAAAGCAAACGCCCGCAACCTTTGAGGTAGTTATTAAGCGGTCGATCGGAGCGAATTGCCTATTTTATTAGCCCAATTAATTGCGCCACTTTCTTCACGCATTTTTTTAAACTGTTAAAACCACACCCAGAAAAAAAATGTATTCGTCGGCCACCATTTATTTGTTTTAAGTAAAATATTTATTTGATTTAAACAACTATTTATTTAAATTAAGTAAATAGTTACTTAAATAAAATAAATATTTATTTAAAACAAGTAAATATTTTACTTAAACCAAATAAACGGTGGCCTTCAAATAAACTTTTTTTCTGAGTGCATTAACATTTTTTAAACTATTCACTTATAATCAGCGGTCTCTACAGAAAAAAATTACCAAACATTTTAATTTATTATAAATGCGATCATACATTTTTTATAATCGCGATAGCTACTTCTGATATGTTCCTGACGATATCTGCATGAGACTAAATTTCATTAAGTCATAACGGCTGTGTTTCGCATCAAACAAGCTTAGCTCGGGGTAGTTCACTTAGAGCATAAAATTCTACAAGTGAACAATTTTTTTCTTCCTAAAGTTGTGCACCGATAGAGACTTGTCAATGATGAAATTTGATGTCATGCATACATCTTCAGCGTTATCTTCTGATACCTAAAAATTTGAGCACCTGCGGTATAAGATGACCCGCCGAGCCGATAAAAATGATTTCCTTTTACCCAGCATCCTGGTCGGGAAGGAAGCAAGCATGGAGCGCGGACCCGACGCGACGCAATTGGCAATTCAACCGAAGAAACCAAAAAGCCGGTGGTCTGGCGTCGCTGCCCGGTGACGTGCGTGTCATCGACAGGGATAACGAGATCGCCGAAAAAACTGGGTCCCTGCGTCTGCGGGACGGTCCGGTACCGATGTACTTCACGGACCCACCGAGAAGACCCGACGAGCAAAGAATATACATGGAGGACGTCGAGGGTCTGAGAGGTCAGGGCTACGACCACGTGGACATGGACTCGTTGGCCCATCGCGACGTGGAAAGATCATCCGACATGGCGCGCCGGGCTTACCTCAACGAGGAGGAACAACGCGCCCACGAACACGCGAAATTCGTCAGGGAGCAACATTTCTATCGCGACGGTAACGCTGAAGTTCTGCGTCTCGTGACCAGAGGGCAAATCGAAGAAGGCGCTGTTGGCTATCCCGCGCATAGATCGCTTGTTATAGATCAATCGCAGTACGGCGCTTATCGGGTCGATGGAAAAGACATTCTCTTGCAAAGGTTCATCGAGGACCAGAAAATTCGACACGCTGCCGACGTTGGACACGATCTGCACGACAGCATGCAGGATATCGAGCGCCGCAGCATGGAATCGCATCAGCGTCAGAAAGAGGCTGTTAGCATCCAACAACAACAACAGCAACAACAACAACAGCAGCAGCAGCAGCAACAACTGCAGCAGTTGCAACCGCATCAACAGCACCAACAGGTTTTATTGATTCCCGAACGACTGGAGGAAGATCATCGTCAGCACATAGAAGAACTCGGCCCGGAAGTTCAGAGGCTCATTATCGATCACGGTAGTTTCGAGAAAACGGCTAGATTCGAGCCGAAAGGCAGCCAAGAAATTGTCCCAGGCGCGACCCTCTTGGTGCACGCTCCGATGACGAAACCATTGGGAGAAAAAATCAAGGAGCACGCGTCCAGACAGAGCGTCAATGTACAGCACTATTCCATTCACGATCTCGAGCTTGCCCGACAGAACGCTCTGTTGACGAGGCTCTTACTCGAGAGAGACGCGAGGGAAGTTGGCGCCGGGGCGATGGTGGACTCGGCGAGCTACCTCGAGACGCAGAGCTTGCCCGGACAAGTGGCGATTGCGACGCAAACCGACAGAACCGCGGCTACCCAGACCGAGCTGCCGAGCAGAAGCAGAAGCGACAACGACGAGTCCGAGGAGGAGGCGAGGATGAGGAGAAAAATGAAATCCAAGAAGCGACACGGCGACGGTGAACCCAGAAGGATAAGGACTCTCTGGATGAAGTCGCCGATACAGGAGGAGGACACCCAGTACTGCACGGAAAAGAGATCGAATGTGGTGCGAAAGAAAATCAAAGACGTCAAGGAGTGCAGAAGAATTTCTCTGGAACCCGAAGTTTTGCAGGCGATATCGGATTCCCTGGACGAGAACGGCGAGACTCCGATCACGGCGCGAAGAAGGGATGTTCGTCGGGACGACTCGAACTCGAGGGAAGAGTCGCGCAACGACGAGGAAAACGGAAGGTTGGAGGATTCGTCGTCGACGGATTTTGCTCTGCGTGACGGCAGGAGAATCGTCGCTGAGAAACAGGACGAAATAAGCGCAACCGACGAGGAGGCCAAGACGAAAAGCCACCGAGGCAAAAATGTCGTCGAGCCGAGTTTCCGAATTTTGGAACGGGAGATGAGCTCGTTGAGCAAAAAACTTTCCAGACTCGCTGGGAAGAAGATACTGCAGTACAGTAATGGAAGCGAGACCGATTCGCACGAACAGACGAAAACGGTGACGACGGATTTGAAGAAAATTGAGAAAAAGGCGGAAACGCAAGTTGCGGATGGTAAAATGGTTAGCAAGGGACTCGAAGCGACGAAGTCCAAGAGATCGAAGTCCACAGCGCGAACCACTGGGTCGGAAACTGTACTGATTAAGGAACAGACCAAGATTCGTGAAGAGGTCGTTGGGGAACCGAAGACCCGGCACTTGTCGAAGTACCGAAAGATGCAGACCATCAGCACTGGCAGCTCAGATTTCGAGGAAAGTGTCGAGAGAGTTAAGAAACAGGTGCCGACTGTGACGCACGCTGAGAAACAGAAACAAGCGGTCACCAAAGTGTCTCATATTAAATTGAAGCGACAGAACAAAGTCGAGCACAAGGAACCCACGAAAACTGCCCTGCTCGCACTTGCTCAGGAAATTGCCGAGCAAAAGGATAGTTCGGATAGCGTATCAAAAGGATCCGTTAAATCTGGAAAAAGCGAGAGGGACTCGATGAGAATGAAGAAATACAGCAGCGGGACTAGTGGAAAAACTGTTTCTGGCAGTCCGAGTTCAGATTATTCGAAAGACACGAAAGCCAGGAAGATGGGTAGACCCGTAGTAGATGCTGGAAAGAAGCGCTCTGCAGGCACTAGCGAAGCATCATCCAGTAAAGTATCGCAGGAAGAAATAGCTATGTCGGTTAAATCGGACGCGAAAAAATCTGGTGAATCAACCGTGACAGAAATTGAAGGAAAACGTCTCGTGGCGTCTGAATTGGTGATGAAAATTGTTCCGGAAGATGTGGAAATGCAAAAAAGTGAACAAACACAAACAGTACTCAGTCCTGTGGTGCCTGAATTAAAGATGAAAATTATTGCTGAAGCCGTGGAAATGCAAAAAAGTGAGAAAATTTTAACACCCGTTGTGAGTCCTGAAGTGCTTGATTTGACTACGAAAATTGCTCCTGAAAGTATGGAAATACAAAAAAGAGAGAAAACACTAACGCCTGTTTTGAGCCCTGAGGTGCCTGAATTACGGATGAAAATTACTCCTGAAGGGGTGAAAATACAAAAAAGTGAGAAAACACCACCGCCCGTTTTGAGCCCTGAGGTTCCTGAATTAATGCTTAAAATTGCTCCTGAAAATGTGGAAATACAGAAAAATGAAAAAATACTAACGCCCGTTTTGAGTCCTGAGGTGCCTAAATTAAAGATGAGAATTACTCCTGAAGTGGTGGAAGTGCAAAAAAGTGAGAGAACAGTAACGCCCGTTCTGAGTCCTGAGGTGCCTGAATCGACAATGAAAGTTGCTCCTGAAAATGTAGAAATACAAAAAAGTGAGAAAATACTAACACCCGTTTTGAGTCCTGAGGTGCCTGAATTAAGGATGAAAATTACACCTGAAAGGGTGGAAATTCAAAAAAGTGAAAAAACAGTAACGCCCGTTCTGAGTCCTGAGGTGCCTGAATCGACAATGAAAATTGCTCCTGAAAATGTAGAAATACAAAAAAGTGAAAAAATACTAACACCCGTTTTGAGTCCTGAGGTGCCTGAAGTAAGGATGAAAATTACGCCTGAAAGGGTGGAAATGCAAAAAAGTGAGAAAAAAGTAACGCCCGTTCTGAGTCCTGAGGTGCCTGAATCGACAATGGAAATTGCTCCTGAAAGTATAGAAATACAAAAAAGTGAGAAATTACTAACGCCCGTTTTGAGTCCGGAGGTGCCTGAATTAAGAATGAAAATTACTCCTGAAGGGGTGGAAGTGCAAAAAAGTAAGAAACCACTACCATCCGTTTTGAGTCCTGAGGTTCCTGAATTAATGCTCAAAATTGCTCCTGAAGTTGTGGAAATAGATAAAAGCGGAAAAATATTGACACCCTCACTGAGTCCTGAGATGTCCGAATTAATAAAAATTGGCCCTCAAATTGAGGAAACGCAAAAAAGTGAAAAAGCCCTAACGCCCACTGTGCGTCCTGAGATTCCCGAATTGAAAATGAACATTATCTCCGAAACCGGGATAAGTGAGATCCCGCAAACGCCCGCTCCCAGTCCTGAGACTCCCGAATTGAGAATGAAGATTTTCCCCGAAACCGGGATAAGTGAGATCCCGCAGACGCCCGCGCCCAGTCCAGAGATTCCCAATTTGGCGACGGAAATCGTTTCTAAAACTGCGGAAACACATAAAGGTGAGACGTTGCAAATGCTTGAGCACGAAAAGGGGACCGATGAAGCATCCGAAACTAAACCTTCATCCCCAAAAACATTTGAGGATAAAGAGTCGCCAGAACCCTCTGAGTCCATTGAGAGTCAAGCAGTGACGATGCCCAAAGAGGTGTTAGTCGATTTTTTGCGTCACGAAATGAAAGACAGTATGGAATCGTTACAAGATCAACACTCGCTGACCGAAGCTGTTGAAAAAATTAAGGATATTGTTTCAGCTTCGACGTCGATGGAAAGCGAGGACACAAAAACAGCAGACGGCCGACAAAAGGAAGAATCCTCTGAGCCTATTAAATCGGAAAAACCCGACCACTTTGAAGAATGGGAAGAAGTTCCAGCAGATATAATGAGCGATACGGAACATAAAAGTCAAGATAGACCAGTTATCGTTGCTCAGGAGTCTGACGACGCCGGAATGTTTTCCGACAATTTCGACAGTTTTTGTGGCACAGAAATGCACCCAAAGGATTCATTGGAAACCCGAGGTACGGAGGGTGAAATTTCTTACGAGACTCTCGAATCAGAATCTTCGGAGGATCGAATTGCAGATGAAAAAAGCGCATACACAAAACCCACTGAACAGAAGGATCATGGACCTAAATCCACCGAAAAATCAGAAGAAACAACAGCTTCCAAGATTTCAGCGCTTCCTCGCGAAGAGGAAACGAAGAAGCAATCAGAAGAGTTGCCAACTAAGCCAACCCCGCAATCTCGAAGCGATCAGGAGCCCGATTCTCCAAAGGAACCGATTAGTCGTACACCAACACCCATTCCACTCGAATTAGGAACACAAAAACCAGAGATTCAAATTTCTTCCTCCGATATAATTGATAAAGTAGTTCCAAAATTGGAGACTGACTCTTCAATTCCTATACAAGAGCCGTCCGATACTCCAAAACATATAACAGAACCAGAGTTTCCAAAAGTGGAGGAACTCTCTTCACCATCGGTGAAAGCTCACATCGACGAAGTCCCAACAGTTCCACCACTAGACACAACAAAGTCGGATGAAAAAATAACGACTCCTAAAGACGAACCGTCGGAACCAAAGCTAACGGAGTCTGAAACACGCGTCGCATCTCCGAGGCTTCCATCGCCGAGTCCGGCAGAAATTAATCTGGAAACGCTTTCGCAAAAGGAATTCGGCATCGCTGACTCTCTGTTCGTCGATGCCAAGTTGCTGAAGGTATCCCCGCGATCGGAAAGGAAGATCGTCGGCGATGCTGAGGTAAAAGAGTCGCGCGAGGAAAAGGTGGATGACATCCAGAAGCCAATTGATATCAAAGTCCCGCCGGTAAATCTCGTAGAATTATCGCGCGTCATGCTGGACGATGGGGATGACAGTGATTCCAGCGAGGCGTCCAGTAAAACGATGTTAACAGCGAGACCGTACGGGACGCCTCGACATCGCTCCGCCTCATCAGGAACCGTCGAGGCGCTGGAAGCGTCCGAACCTAAGTCCATGGAGTTGGAACCCACGAAAGATTTATCAGCGACGGACGTGTCGATAAAAATATCTCCAGCTTCACCCAAGACCGGCGAATCAATCGACAGTACACAAAACGTTGATAGAGAAACGTCGCTTGACGAATCGGACCAAACTACACGAGAAAAGTCACCGGAAATTGCGTCCGTTGAAGATCCAAGTTCAGCGATGCTGCCACCTGTGGTACCGGACCAAACCGCGGCAAAAGCCGCGGAGACTCACTCGGAAAAGGAACCAGAGACTTCCTCACAAATCAGCGAAGGTGAAAGTAAGGCATCGGACAGAACAGCATCACCGGAAGAATTTCCCAAGACGGAAGCATCGGACAAGGTACAGCTTTATCAAATAGCCCAAGAAAAATTGCCTGCTGTAGCTGATGGCTTCGCTTCTCTTCCAGAAATGGATGAGCCCTTGAAGAGCGCGGACGTATCGAAAGTGACCGAGGAAGCGACGGGTTTGCCCGTGGAAATGGGGAGAGGAGCTGTGATCGCAAAGATCGTGAAAACACCAGGGAATGGAGCGAAGCATGCGCCATCCACGGGGAAGGAAACGAAGAGAACCACGAAGAAAAAGGATCCATCTAAAGAAGACGTTCCCAAAGGCACCAAGAAGACATCAACCGCGCCGGCAAAAGTTTCGTCACCGAAGAGAGAAGTAAAACCGAAAGCGATGAAAGAAGAATCCTCCAACATTGGCAAACAGTCGACTGTGGCGGGCCAATTTGTGCGTTCGCGGGACTCGAAACGCCAAGCACGTCCCGTCGAACCGCAGATGGAAGAACAAACGGATGCGCCATCGAGGACCGATAGAAATCGACGAACTTGGCGGAAGACTGACCGACCCGACAAAGATGTCCCGCAACACGATAAAGGGAAAACTGAAAAAGTGAAAAAGTCTTCGTCCTTTGGCGAAGCCGAAAAAATAAAGATCAAACGTCAGACCGAGGTGCGTGCAAAAGACGAAAAGCCGAAAGACTCTGATGCGAAGAAAATTCACGAGAAAGCTGGAAAGGCAGACAAGAGTAAGACAAGTGTTTCAGAAAGTAAAGTCGAACAAACAGTAAAACCCGGACCAGTGAAAGTACTCGACGATCAGCAAATAGTTATGAAACCGGAGGATCAGCATAGAAAGGACGACGAAGAACGAACCGTCGACTTTTTAAAAGAAGAAGCAATGGAATCGATGCCAATCGAGGAAACAGAAGAATCAATTATTCCAAGTCCAGTTTCGAGTTACCCAAAGGCAAACGAAGAAGTCACGAAAGACGTGGAAGAACAGACATTTTTAGATGAAAGTACGGGACACTCGGTCGAAAGAGAATCCACGCTTGATAACGTTGTAGATAAAACTGTAGAAATGGAATTGTCGGAAGACTCGAGGAAGGATCCTCGGGAAAAAGAATCAACGATGACGGAAGGAATCGTGAAGTCCAACTCTGTGAGGGAACCGGATAAAGTACATAAAAAACCAGCGGCAAGTGAACAAAATATAGAATCTCCGGGAGCAGAAATCGTTGCTGATGATCGAGCGATACAACCGGAAGGTACAGACGACCAAGCTCAAAGAGAAACAGAAATAGTCGACGATGCAGAAGAAGGAACTGCGGAAGTCGGCGATAGCCACGAAAAACCGTCGGGGATTGCGACTGGGAAAGCGAGCAGCCAGCGCAAGGCGACGAAGCCCCGAAGAGAAACCGAAACCGTGGTGATCGAGAGTCAATCCCGTTACATGGAGTGGTACAAGCAGAAGCGGGAAGAAATGGAGCGGAAGCGACGAGAGAGGAAAGACACCGATGAGGAAGAGGAAAGGCCAAAGTGGCTGCGGAAAAGCACAAGGCAAAGATGGTTCAGGAGTGGTCCGGATGACAGAAAAATATTCGATCCCAAAATCGGTGAGACGACGCCGGGAAGAAGAAAAAAAATTAAGCCCCTCGTTAACGTCGAGTCCGAGCAACTGAAAGCGATAGTTCGTCAGGGTCGCAAGCTTCGGAAAGCTCAGGGCGAAGCGGACGACGAGCCGCAGATAATTATTTTTGCGCCGGAAAAACCACCGACACCACGGTCCTCGATTCCCGTAGATTCTCGATATCATCATCATCATCATCATCTCGTGCAGCATTCGGAATACGGTTACGAGAAGATGCCGGTGGCGCCGTTCTATCTTCACCCCCCACCGGAACCACATCCGTCGCCCCAAAACTTCGAAGACCTGGGCCCCGAGCATTATCAGAGTCTTCCCGCGGACTCCACATGTCCCGAGGGTTTCGACTCCGGGATAATCGTTCAGCAGCCGCAGACAGGCGGCAAGCTGCGGCATCAACAAATATTGGAAAAAAAGAGCGTCTTCGACATAGCGTACAGCGAAGCTGCGCCCTCGCACCTTCGAGCCGACAGTACGACACCACCGTCCTGAATACCCGTAGAGTAAACACATTTTCTTATTCCAATTACCTGTTTTTCTATTAAAAAAAAAAAATCAATCTATCACTTTTTTAGCTCGATGTCTCCTCATAACTAAAATTAATTCAGAACTTTCATTTTTGTACGCCAAAACTATACGAATATTTATACAAAGTGTAATAACCGAAGTTAAAAACAAAAGAAATCGCGTCCTTTTTAAATACGTCATATCGGTTATGTGAAAATATTAAGTATAAATAAGAAAGTGTTCATCACTGCCGTCAGAACAAACAAATCGACTAATTTAACAGAACGAAAAAAGTATATATATGAAAACTAAAGAGAAACTGTGGAAATCGTATCGATGTCCAAATTTTTTTTTCTAATATATTCTAAGCCTCTTCTAGATCGATGTACAACAGTGTCACAACAAGTGTTATCAATATATATTGTAAATAAAGATGTATAAAATATAAGCGGGTCCAACCGACTATGTTATTCTGATACCTCCCGAGCGCTATATCCCAACCGCTGGTTTGCATTTAAACGTGTGGTGACCGCACGATCGACCCGCAAGAGACACGCTTTCTGGCCCATTCTGTTGCTCTGTTACAAAAGTATCCTCGTTCTCGACTTTACCCACTATCTTTCGTCCCAACCGGTTTATCTAGTGTGTGTTTCAGTCCTCACGATATTCGCTTCTGGCGAAGAGCACGAGAATCTCGGACCGAAACACTAACCGACCGAGATCCCAACGAACCGAAGACCTGAGAAGACAACAGGCTCCGTTTTATTCTCCAATTGTCTCTTTAATCCTTCTGCATCTAGCAGGAATTCCAGACTCCGATCAATACAACAAAAAATGTTTTTTTTAATTACTAATTACTAAAATTGCAACAGTAATCGGGTAAACAGGGATTAGAAAATCGGAGTTAAGAAGTTCACTGAAAAATTTCTTGTCGAAGGCACGAATTCCTAACGCCAAGCGCCGCTACAAAAATGATTTTTTTTTAATTACCAATAATTGCAACAGTAATCTAGCAAACGAGTATTATACAATGAGAGCTAAAAATTCCGTAGTAAAAAATCTAGTCGAATGCCTAAACACGTCTCGTCAGAAGGTACGATTTCCTGACGCCAAGCGACGTTACAAAAATCATTAAAAAAATTACTAACAATTGCAACAGTAGTTAAATAAACGAGTATTACAAAATCGGAGTTAAAAAGTCCACAGTAAACAAATTCTGGTCGAATGTCTAAAAGCGTCTTGCCGCAAGGCGACCGAGGTATCCGCGAATACTCTCGAGCGTCTCGCCGTTTTTATTTCCGAGCTGAATTCGTGGGAGTGAAAGAATCAGAATTTTTACGACTGCCAGCGAGAGGAAGAGGGGAACTGGGTGGTTCTTCAGCTGGAGTGAGAAACGTGGCCGAGCATGGGAGCCGCTTCTCTCTCAAACCGTGACGTATTCGATCTCGCTACGTGCGTCGCGGCCAGATCGACTACGTGTATCGTGACGCTTGCGATGCAACTAACCTACCGTAATCAAAGTCATAATGGTGCATCAAACATAACCGGAGACTGGTAAATCTTTGGGACAGGATCGCATGAGTTCGGTATTGGTGAAGAAGGCACTCGAGCAAGATCACGCACCGTATCTACCATCTACGGACCGAGCCGCAACTCCCCCCACCCCGCAGCCGACGGTTCGTTGCGCGGCCGTGCGTCGCGCGACGGAAACAACGTCCGTGCCCAAGCACGACCCACTCTACGGTCATGTCCTCCTGATCCGAGCGTACGCCAACGGCCGGCCGTTTGCGACACATCGTGCCGCACAAACCGGGACCGAAACCCTGGCCCTGTACGAATTGGCAACAGCTGCACGGCTCCGCGTGTATCGCGTCTCCCACATAAGCTTCGTACACGATGTACGTAAGCGGTTCGTCCCGCGCACGGGCATCGCGGAGCCACGTGTGACGCGGTCTTTCCGATAGCGGGAAAGGCGGGTCGGCCGAATTTCTTTCAGCAAAATCATTTCCGGTGCAAACTTGCGTGATCCTTCGAAAAAATGTATATATATATTTTTTGATGTTTTCTTTTTTTTCTCCTCGATGCGCTGTGGTTACATCCAACGGTTACGTTAAACCTGATGTTTTCCTGTTCGCCGTTGCCACTAGCGTATTTTATTTATGTACGCAATGTGAGACTGTGAGGAATATTTGTGAGCTGGACAGATCGTATGCACGGGCCTGTTGCTGATAACGCGGTACGTTCCCGTTCCCGGTCGATCCTTGCGCGGCTCGAAGCCGGTAGCCACGCTATCAGCTGGAGTCTCGTCGGCCTCCCCCGAGAGCCGTCCGCACACCGGTCGTTTCATATGATTTCCTGATGAAGTTCCGAGGCCCGTACGAAACCGATAGCTCGCACCCTCGAACGTTCCCCCTACCCAACCCGCTCGTACCGAATCACCTGCACGTTGCACACAACACCGGCCGGTTTCCGTCGTTTAATTAAAATTACGCGATTATAGCTAAAAGTAGCGACGGATAAACAATGTATGAATGTTAATTGTTGTTAATAAAGAGCGTTGCATGTTGCTGCGGCAGCGGCGAACAGAGCCGCGAAGAGGCAGCGCATGTACCAACTCTACGTCGCGCTCGCGAGAGATGCAAGCTCACCTGAAATCTGCAATACCTCCCGGCGCTCGATCCCCCCCCCCTCCCCCCTCCCCCTTCTCGCGCTGTGCTGATTCTCTCACTCGCTCGCTCTCTCCCTCTGCCGGATCAACGCTGCTCTATGCGATACATGTACAATCTCTCGCTGCTCGCTGGGCGATATAGCGAGCCATTTTTCTTGCACTCTCGCTGATAACGGAGCCAACGCGCAATCGAACACTCGACGCTCCTGATAAGATGTCGTCGACGTCGAGCTGCACATGTTCGAGCTGCTTGTACGAATTCACCGTGCAGCTTTGACGACGCGTCACTGAAACTTTACAATGATGCTATTTTTAGGGTTATTCATACGGGGAGAATAATGCGGAATACACTGAGAAAAAATAAAGTAGTAAAAGCACCGATACCGACTTTTTACCGTAAAAAATAGTTCCCATGGGGAGCGTCTATATTTTGTAGTTACGACTATGACAAAAAATCATCATTGCAACCACAATTATGATTTGACCAATTGAATATGCACTAGCAGAAACTATCTATGTAGACGTTCCCCTGGGAACTATTCGCTATAGTGAGAAATACTATCCTTTTTCTCAGTGTACAAGCGCGCCATCGTTCAGGGACGATGTTCGATCGAAATTCTCGATGATTCTGAGACATTTTTTTTTAGGTCTTGTGTTCCGGTCGGCAGGAAAAATCTCCGAAAACGTCTGAAAAAATTATGCGATACGAAAAAAAGCGAGACCGTGTGTAGGCGAAATGTTGTGCGGACTAGATTAATAGAACCGTCAGTCGAGTTAGAGATTATGCGGGTACTGATTTGCTTTGTCTAATTTAGTTATACATTTTATTGATTTATATTGTCTGCTAAATGTAATTAGTTTTTCTACGTTACGATCGATTCTTCCATGGTAAATTGAGCGATGTTATGTTCTCAACGTGCGTCCCAATACTGGGCCAGTGAGTAAAGTTTTTATTTTTTTTTTATTTTCTTTCAGTGTGGTTTTTATTAATTCCCCTCGAGGCCGGGGACCCGAGCTGAGTTAATAAAAGGCACATATGTTTATTTTTTATTTTTCCAGATGATCGATCGTTATTCAGAAATTGCAATAACCATGCGTCTTTATATATATATTTTTATTTCTCCCATGAAATTAATACATCCCGAACAGTCGTGCAGGATGACTTTAATACAGCGTTTCGTACGTTACATACAAAACTAGATATTAATATTGAGAAAAAAGATGGTTGGATTAACCAAAATTCGCGGCGGCATATGTTAATGATAATTATTTGGTTGGTACAACTAAAGCATTTTTTTGTTGAACGAGTATTCGTTTCGGTCGATTAAAAATATTTCGATTCAAACAAAATTTTTTATTTGAACCAACCAAATAACGCCTTTGAACTTTGGTTTATCCAACCATTTGTGTTTCTCTATGTAGATACCAATCCTGTAAAAATTATGCAAACAAAAAACTGTGTATGATATATCCTTAGAGATCAATTTATGCAAGAAAGAAAAGGTGCAAAACAACACGTGTCCCAACAGAGGTTCAAATACGGAACACAACGTAAAATAATAGCAACGGAAACGTATTAGCGAAATGAGAAGAAAAAAAGAACTTACGACACGAGTTTCCTTCTTTTGATTGAGCTTAATTACCCGTCTTTCTCGAGGTAGCTCGACAGTGTATGAACCACACATTAGTACATAATCATACGTTATGACTGTGTAATATCGAAATCCGAGAATTCGATTTTAAGATTTTATTCGAAACACTTAAAAATACGTGATTTTGTGATGATCCAATCGTAATGATAGAATAGAAACAGGATAGAAATAGAATAGAAATAGAATAAAAATATAATAAAAATATAATAAAAATATAATAAAAATATAATAAAAATATAATAAAAATATAATAAAAATATAATAAAAATATAATAAAAATAAAATAGTGTCATTGATATCTTGAGTATTTTTATACCGACGTGTACGACCGCACGACATTATCATCATTTGCTGAGTGCAAAATACTGCGACGTGCTCAGTTCACTGATTGCGTATGCCTGCATTTTTTTAAATTATTAAATTATTGCTCCCAAGGTTGAAAGAAAAAAAAAAGTTTCGTTCGTATGATTGACATCGCGAGTGAAAGAAAAACATGATAATTTTCTGTCCGGCTCGGCCACCGAATGTGGTCATAATCAAATGAGCACTCTTCTCGAGTGGGAAGCATCCGTGCGCGAATCTATAAAGTCATCTCTCTGGGAGCTCGGTGTCCACGTTAGTCCACAATTGCCGGTCGATTGGTGCGACGGAGGTGCGTCGTTATCTCTTGGGTAGCGGCGAACGAGCGTACTTCCGTGTCAACTGTCCCTCCAGCCGTCGCTGCACTGACTGGTAGCCTCGATAGGAATTACGTTGCAATCGAACCGATCGTAAAGTAAAAACGGAAAAAATTGACAATAAATTTTGAAATTCCGATAGGCATGGATCCGCTGACCGTGGTGTTGTTGACCGTCGTTGTCGGTCTCCTGGGACTCATCGCGGCAATCTACCGTCACAAGACCTCCTGGCGCAACAAGGGAATCCCCTATATCGACACCTTCCCCATAATCGGTACCATGAGTCCGTTGTTCTTTCGACAAAAGTCGTTTTCCCAAATGTGCCAGGATCTCTACTATGAGTGCCCCGGTGCGTCGTACTACGGTTGCATGGACTTCCACTCTCCCGCTGTGGTAATTAAGGATCCAGAGATGGTCAAGGAAATCGCTGTTAAGAGTTTCGATTACTTTCCTAACCATTGTACCTTCATCGAGGAGGAATTCGATCCGCTGCTGTCGAAAAACGTATTCTCGCTGAAGGACGATCGCTGGCGGGAAATTCGGACAATCCTCACCCCCTCGTTCACCGCCAGCAAGATGAAGTACATGTTCCAGCTGGTCTCGAAGTGCTCGACCGATTTCGTGAAACATCTACGCGATCATCCGGAAGTTTGGCGAGAGTTCGACATGCAGGACGCTTACACGAGATACACCAATGACGTGATCGCCACTGCGGCCTTTGGCATAAGCGTCGATTCGATGAAGGATCCTCGGAACGAGTTCTACGAGCGAGGAAAGGACGCTTTCGAGTTCGACGGTCTGTGGAGAACTATGAAGCTCGTTGGTGGGAGAATTTGCCCGAGATTCATGAGGATGCTAGGTCTGAGCTTTCTGGCGAGAAAGACCGACAGATTTTTCAAAAAGCTCGTAAACGACACCGTCAGGATGCGCGAGGATAGAGGGATCGTCAGGCCCGACATGATTCATCTTCTCATGCAGGCGAGGGACAACGAGAAAGGCATTGTGATGAACACCGACGACATTATCGCCCAGGCATTCATATTCTTTTTCGCCGGTTTTGACACATCGGCGCGTCTCATGTGCTTCATGTCGCACGTGCTCTCCCACGATCCGGACATTCAGGAGCGACTCCGCCGGGAGGTCGATGAAGTCTTGGCCGAATCCAAGGGCGACGTCACGTATGAGACGCTTGGGAAAATGAGATATATGGATATGGTTATTTCGGAGACCCTGAGGCTCTTCGCACCGGAGCCCCTTGCCGATCGCGTTTGCACCAAGGCATACACGCTGCCACCGGCTACCGAAGGCGGCAAGGAATTCATCGTGCAGCCTAATACCTCCGTGTGGATCCCGGTTCACGGATTCCATCGTGATCCAAATTTCTTTCCCGATCCCGACAAATTTGATCCCGAGCGATTCAATGATGCCAACAAGAAAAACATCAATCCTTACACGTACATGCCGTTTGGCATTGGACCGAGAAAATGCATCGGCGAACGTTTCGCTCTCATGGAAACGAAGCTACTCATTACTAATCTGCTGCAAAACTTCGTGTTCCTGCCATCGCCGAAGACCAAAAAGGACATTACGTTCAACCCGAACATCTTTGAAATTGTGCCAGATTGTGGTTTTTGGATGAAATTGGAAACAAGAGAAAAACAATGAATAGGGTTTCATACTGGAGACGATTTTTTACACGAGTATTGGAAAGAGTGTTATAAGAATACGTCTTCTTTAACCAGTGACTGAGAGTCTGCGTGGTTACCATCTTGTGCGGTTTCTTAAAGGAAATAAACAATGTATCTTTGGTCTGATGTAAATCATTGGTCCTCGAGATGTACGATTCTAAAGTTGCTGCGGGGCAGGTATCCTTATGATAAAATCGACATAATACCCGACATGACATTTTTCTTCCACCAATCAAAATCTGATCCCAGGTGAACCGCAATATTCATAAGAGCGTCATAGTTATCATCATTCTTCGTGAGGACAAGATATTTTTGTCACTCAAAGTTTTTCACGTACACCCAAGCACACTTAATGGCTTGGCAACAAGACACCAAGGAACCTATAAATGCAGCAGAGTCCTTTATCCTGCACTTCCGTGTAGTGCTAAGTTTATTGATTTGAACTCTGATCCTCCTTCTTTTCTCATCGGGAAATTTCATAGAAATCTTATCTAAATTAAAAACGTATCCTAAGAATGTACACCTCATAGACGGAATCATTTGGTATTTCGGTACATTTATAATAAATCCGAGTATTTGTAATTGCAGGCAGGTCTCGTTAACATTTCTTAGACATTGCGCGTACGAGTTTCCGAACGACAAGATGTTATCTAAATATATTACAGAAAGAAACCAAAATGCCCGCAAGGAAGCTCCCACCGGTCCCATATCTTAGTAAAAACGTAAGGAGCTGACGTGAGATCGAAGGGCAAACAATTAAACTCAAATAAGGTAAAGGTACCAATGATCGGACCGTTAAGAGCAGCCTAAGATTCCAGCAGTTATTAATTTATCAAGAACATTTTTTTTCTTGGAATACCCGAAACCAATATCAAGCTGATAGTTTCTAGTTTCCAAAAGTCACCGATTAATTATAAAAGGATAAATATTTTTTTAATTACGGAAGGAAGTATCAAGAGAGTCCAAATGTACCGATCTTCGGACGCGGTTTTTCGGCACGTCACTATATTCGGACACTGCGTGTCCCAATGTTTCGGACGATCGCAGATTTCGAGAATTCTTATGTGCGAACTTTTAGTTAACATTGACTAAAAGAATTCCTTTGCGATTTATCAATTAAATCAATGAAAACAATAATATTCACGCGAAACAATAATGAAGAAAAGATACGTAGAACACTGGCCAAGTTAACCTTTTCGTACTGTCCGATTATTAGGTCGCGTATGTAGTAACGTTAGAAAATAATTTAGGCTTAAACCTTGTGTAACTTTTTTTCTGTGCATCATATAATGTTTGCAGTTACGATTACAAGTGTCATAATGAATTTTCAATACTTCAATTCGGAATAAATCAGATCGCATAGGAATGTCCGAAGATTGGGACGTGTCCGAACATCGGTACCGTTACCTTAGTTCCCCATCGAAATGAAATCTCAAATAAATCTTATCAGATTCCGCTATAGGAATTGTATACTGAGCGTCTTTGAGGTCGATCTTGGACATAAAACAGAGTGGGCTAATCAACCTTATATTCCTCCAATTTACAGTACTCGGTTCGAACGTATTGGTTTAATTTTTTGATGTTTAATATTAACCTCTGAGACCCATCCGGTTTCGGTACGCGAAAAATCGGAGAGATAAATTGACCCTCAGCCTCTTCGCATTTTGAAATTGCACCCTTTTTCAACTCAGTAATTTAATCGAGAATTAAACTTTTTTCGTTAACCGACCACGAAGGCTCTCTGGGGGTTAATTTTTAAACAATCCGAGATTCAGATATGTCGTACGCCTTGATCCATCGCAAAATAACGGAATCAGAAGTTATCACTTTTCAATGTTTTACTCTTAATGTCAACTCACAGACCAATGACCGATAACCGTGATATCCTAACCTATCAAAAAAACACGCTACTTACTTTGCTTGAGTCGTTTGAAGTGGCGATTTTCCTTCGCATAATCAACGGAAGCCTTACTACATTTTCTTTTTAAAGTAATTACGGCGAAAAAATGTGGCTACTTCGGCACAAAGAAGAAGAATGAGGAACGCTAACCGCAGTGGTGACGTAGGCGGATGTGTAAGGAAGAGGGTACTACGAATTAATGGCGAAGGAAGGGACGCGAACACAATCTCGCTCGTGCTGTAAACCTCACGAATGCGAGTGTAGCTTAGAAAATTGAAACCCCACCATCTGACGGCCTTCTACATCTGCAAACTAGCTGCCACAAAGTGGAAGAAAATACAGACGTCAATGTTCACACGAGCCTATCGGCCTCAGTCGATTCGCATTGATCTCTCATCAAATTCAATATTGTTTCTAGTTGAGCAGAAACCAAAAACGGTTCCATGAAAATTCAAACTTTCATCAAGTTAAAAAAATGTTTCCGAACAGAATTGCGATCACATCGAAACATTGTTCGATAAATCAGAAAAAAAATTGTCGATCCAAAGATTTATTGTCATAACTGATCAATAAATAATCGATCGAGATTCGAGGCTCGAAGAGCTCGGCGACGCATGATGGGTCTGCTTTACCTAGTACTGTCGACAGCGATACTCGGTTGCCTCAGTATCCTCGCGATAAGTTATCGTTATCTGACGTTCCGGCGTGGAACCGAAATTCCTTACATACCGAGCTTACCGATTGTAGGAATCTTCCTGCCTGTGTTTCTTCGTCGAAAATCATTTCCCCGGATGATGCTCGACATCTATAACTCGTGTTCCTGTGCCAAATACTTCTGCGCATTGAACTTCGGTACACCCATTTTGATAATCACGGACCCGGAGATAGTCAAGAAAATCGCTGTAAAAAGTTTCCATTACTTTCCGAACCATTGTGGCTTCATCGAGGAAGACCTTTCGATCCTCTCCTGTCGAGAAACATCTTCTCACTGAAGAACGATCATTGGCGGGAAATGCGAACGACCCTCAGTCCCTCCTTCACCGCCAACGAGATGAAGTACATGTTCCAGCTTGGCTGGAAGGCCTCGACGGATTTCGTAAAACATCTTCTGGTTTTCTGTCTACGCTTTTCATCCAGATCCAAAGTACGTTTCGGAACTCGAAAATTTCGTTCCCGAGCGTTTCAACGAGGAGAACAAGAACGCCGTTGACCCCTACGTCTACATGCCAAATAAACAGAATACAAATAGAATACAAATAAACTAGGTTTAAAGCATCAAAAGAAAGGAGGCGCCAGGAATTTACTATTTGTTCTTATTGTATTTTTGACTTTTTTTCTTCAAAATACTTAAAAATCCGTGATTTTGTGATTATAGAATCATTATAATCGTAATAATAATATAAACAGAAGAGCATAGAAATCATAATAGCAATAGAAAAAATGTTGGTACATGTGATTGATATCTCGAGTGAGTAAACAAAAATATTTGTATATCGACGTGTGCGACCGAACGACATCACTATCATTATCTTATCATTTTCCGAGTGCAAAATACTGCGGCTGGCTCAGTTCACTGATTATCGTATAGCGACATTGTTTATTGTTAAATTATTGCTCCGAAAATTGAAATAAAAATAAAATTGTCGGTTCGTATGACTGACATCGCGAGTGAGAGAAAAAATATGATATTTTTCTGCACGCCTCTGCCAGCACATAACATCATCATCGAACGAGTACTCGTCTCGAGTACGAAGTATATCGGTTCGCGAATCTACAGTGCTGGAGATCTGCGTCGCAAAAGAATCGCGTCATCACTCTCGGCGCTCGGTGTCTACGCCAGTCCACAATTGCCGGTTGATTGCCGTGAACGAGGTGCGTCTTTATCTCTTGGGTAGCAGTGAACGATCGTACTTTCGTATCAACAGTCCTCCAGCCGTCGCTGCACTGTTAGCCTCGATAGGAATTACGTTACAATCAAACCGATCGTACAGGAAAAAAAGAAAAAATTGGGTCAAATAGGCGTCGAATCAGTTCGTTTACTCGGGTTGATCTGCGTCACCTTCTCTCGAAAGACTGATTCGACAAAAAAATTTGGAAATTCGAGAGCCATGGATCCGCTGTCGGTGGTGCTGTTGACTGTCGTTGTCGGTCTCCTGGGTCTCGTCGCGGCGATCTACCGTCACAGGACCTACTGGCGCAATAAGGGAATCCCCTATATCAACACCTTCCCCATAATCGGTGCCATGAGTCCGTTGTTCTTTCGACAAAAGTCGTTTTCCCAAATGTGTCAGGATCTCTACTACGAGTGCCCGGGTGCGTCGTATTACGGTTCCATGGACTTCAACTCTCCCGTTGTGGTAATTAAGGATCCGGAGATAGTCAAGGAAATCGGTGTAAAGAGTTTCGATTACTTTCCCAATCATCGTAGCTTCGTCAAGGAGGAATTTGATCCGCTGCTGTCGAGAAACATATTCTCGCTGAAGGACGATCGCTGGCGGGAAATGCGGACAACCCTCAGCCCCTCGTTCACCGCCAACAAGATGAAGTACATGTTCCAGCTGGTCTCGAAGTGCTCGAACGATTTCGTTAAACATCTACGCGATCATCCGGAAGTTCGGCGGGAGTTCGACATGAAGGACGCTTACACGAGATACACCAATGACGTGATCGCCACATCGGCCTTCGGCATAAGCGTCGATTCGATGAAGGATCCTCAGAACGAGTTCTACGAGAGCGGAAAAGACGCGGTCAAGTTCGATGGTTTCTGGAGAACCATAAAGCTCGTTGGTGCGAGAATGTGGCCGAGATTCATGAGGATGTTGGGTCTAAGCTTTCTGACGAGAAAGACCGACCAATTCTTCAAGAGACTCGTAAACGACACCGTTAGGATGCGCGAGGATAAAGGGATCGTCAGGCCCGACATGATTCATCTTCTCATGCAGGCGAGGGACAACGAGAAAGGCATCAAAATGACCCCCGACGACATTATCGCTCAGGCTTTCATATTCTTTCTCGCCGGTTTTGACACTTCGTCGCGTCTCATGTGCTTCATTTCGCACGTGCTTTCCCACCATCCGGACATCCAGGAGCGACTTCGCCAAGAGGTCGATGAAGTCTTGGCCGAATCCAAGGGCGACGTCACGTATGAGACCCTTGGAAAAATGAAATATATGGATATGGTTATTTGTGAGACTCTGAGGCTCTTCTCACCGGCGCCCCTTGCCGATCGTGTCTGCTCCAAGGCTTACACCCTGCCACCGGCTACCGAAGGCGGCAAGGAATTCATCGTGCAGCCTGATACCTCCCTGTGGATACCGGTTCACGGATTTCATCGTGATCCAAATTTCTTTCCCGATCCCGATAAATTTGACCCTGAGCGTTTCAACGATGACAACAAGAACGACATTAATCCTTACACTTACATGCCGTTTGGCATTGGACCGAGAAAGTGCATTGGCGAACGTTTCGCCCTCATGGAAACGAAGATCCTCATCACTAATCTGCTGCAAAATTTCGTGCTCCTGCCATCGCCGAAGACCAAGAAGGACATTACATTCGACAAGACAACCTTTACAATTGGTCCGGATTGTGGTTTTTGGATGAGATTGGAAACAAGATAAAAACAATGAATAGGGTTTCGTAATGGCGACGATTTTTTACATGAATATTGAAAGGAGGGTTATAAGAATACGTCCCCTATTGTTGAGTCACTGAATTACTGAACTAGCTACATTAAAGAATTGCCAATGTTATGTAAATAGTACATAAATTGAATAGAATTTAATATTACGATTCCAAAAATTTCAAAAATTCAAAAAGTTCCAAAAATTCCAAAAATTCAAAAAGTTCCAAAAATTCCAAAAATTTCAGCAATTTCAACAATTCTAATAATTCTAACAATCCGAATAATACATACACATTCCGTTATATTCACAATTGCATCACCATTTCCATAATTTCATACTTCAATAATTACCAATACATTTACGCGACGAAGAAAAGTAAAGTCATCAGGGACAGTGACTCGAAACTTGTTCGCGGTTTCGATGTGTCCTTCGCAGAATCGGCGCACGTACGAGTGATCTACTCGTACTAATCTCGTCTCGTGACATAAACCTCTCGAATGCGAGTCCAGCTTTGGACGATTGAAATGCCACCACCATCTAACGCCACGAAATCGACACGAATCGATGTCATCACCACAACGGCTTTCGGTATAAGCGTCGATTCCATGAAAGACCCTAGAAACGACTTTTACGAGAACGGCAAAGACGTGGTTAACTTCGACGGCTTCTTCAGGGTTATCAAGTTCTTCGCAGCCCAAATATTTCCGAAATCCATGCGAGTGCTGGGTCACAGCTTCCTGCTGCGAAAGGCAGACAGATTTTTTTAAGACCCTACGTTTACATGCCTTTCGACGTAGGACCTAGAAATTGCATCGGCAAACGTTTCGCTCTCATGGAAGTGAAGATCCTCGTTGCTCATCTACTGACAAATTTCACCATGATAGCTTCGAAGAAGTCTACGAAGGACATTGTTTTCAAAAAGAAATTTTTCAATATGTTGCCCGAAAATGGATTCTGGATGACGCTGAACACGAGGCAGTGAAATTCCCGATAACTTTTTGTTGTTGTTTTAATTGAAAAAGGATTTTTTTGTTGTCACGCCGTACTGTAACGAGTGTTGGGAAGGACGGACTTCGGATCTGTCGAATCGCAATGTGATTAATTTCAATCTTTTCGCTCTTCGATGCGAGCTTCCTATCTTTGAGTTTCTTTTTTATACACAACTATGCTATAATGAGTCGCGTATTCCAGTCACCGGGAGAGTTTTGGATATTCTTTTATATCGATTTTTATTCTCGTATTGAGATTAATACAAAAAATGTAGTCTCGATATACTCAAATTTCCAAAATGGAGAAATGGCACGACAAGTACTGAATATTTTTTATCTGTTCCAACAAAAAAGATTTTTATGGAAAATAAACTAAAAAAAGTTGAAAATTGAAATTTTCATATCGCTTCCTCATAAAGTTGAAAATCGAAATTTTCAAATCGCTTCCTCATAAAAGCTGAAAATTGA
>JAPYZC010001658.1:0-27933 GCA_030522665.1 Ichneumoninae sp. A BG-2022a | reverse complement strand
TTATTCGTTAACAACGGATTTTTACCGAAATATTTACTATTTACGCGATCGACAATCCTTAACCTTACTTCTAAGAAACCGCTCGAGTCGTGACGTGCGGTAGGAAAAGCGATAATATTATGCACTAATTATTACACTTACTCTTCAATTTACAATCCTTTCACACTACACAAATTCCTGAATATTTCTAGACCACTAATAAACGTTTTTATGCATTGGCTACCTCGTAAATGACGTTATACGCCGAAATGGTCGGTAAAGGGAGCATGGTCGGGAATAGGGACATTTACCTTAACTCAGTAATTCTGCTAATTTCCAACACCCGTCCAACATTTTTCCGCCCACCCCCGTTTTACATCCCGATCGGCAAGCTCTCAAGAGTGACGGCGAGGTCGAGTGTCTAAACGGGTTTTAATTGCCGGGAGCGATTTTAATTGTAATTACGAGCGTCTAATAGCCCGGCGAGGCCGGCCGAAGAGACAGGCAGCAGTTTAATAGAACCGCGGCTATCTCGGTACACCGCGGAGCGATCAAGCACGAGACGCTGCTCTCCTGCTTCTGCTAAGTGACACTCTCTGCAACGGTGTCAGCTGCGCAGTGTTCCTAGATACATTACGCTATACGATATTCTGTCGCGATACACAAATTACGTTATCAATTCGGAAATTTAAAAAAATATTTGGTGTTCCTGTTTTATCCGCTTCACTGTTCGAAGTGGCCAATTGTATATAAAGATGTTAAGAAGTTAAACTATTTGTCCAGAGAAATTGGTGAATTTTTTATTTTTTTGAATAAGTCATTGAGGGTTGATAAAAGTTTATTTTATATTGTAGTAAATGACAAACGAACCCTCAATTGTTATTAAAATATTAAAATTGCACTATAGCTCTTACGGTTAAATTTTAAGGTGTTAAGTTGAACTTAAGTTCGCTCTTAAGATCGAACTCAAGATAGATCTTAACCACGCAATGAAGTTCGGCCCAAGCTTCGGTCTTAAGTCCGGTCTTAAGAGCAAACTTAAGTTCAAGCATCTTAAAAGTCAACCCCTAGAGTACCGCAGGAAACGTCGCTGGAAACAATTCACTTAAAGAGTTCAATTTTTATGAGAAACCTAATTCATTTTCCAAACATTCATGGTCTCGGATTATTCATACGAAAGTTAGCCTCGGGTGAGCGAGATTCGTGGTTGAAACGGTGAAAATGAATGGCGCAGCTTAGGAATCATAAAATGCGGGTTAAAATCCCGATGTTCGCTAGAACGGGATTGACGGTACTTTTCGGTTCGCTTGTCCCGTAGAACGATTGTGTTCGAATTTAATTGGCTCGTCGTTGCGCGTTCTTCATTTCTCTCCATTGTTAGATTTCTTTTTGTTTCTTTCGTATGAATCGTGTAAAAAAAAATAAATAACAATAGTGAAAGCCTTGCGAACTCCGGCTCACGATAGTGCGGAACAAAACAGTTGGGTATCGAGAATTCATCCCCCGCCAATGCCCGCATCGGGGGGGGGTCAGATTAGCTCCCTCGGATGAGCGGAGTGCGAGAAAACGAAGAGAACAATCGAGGTGGTCAATCAATTCCCGTGTGCAACAAGCCGACCTCGCGCGTTGCTGCTCTGCTCATTGCCTCGTTTCCTCGTCTCGTTGCTCCTCTTCTCCGGACGCTCGATTGGACGGCGGGGACGCCGCCGGCGAACTAAATTAATTTTCAGTGACATCCAACGATTAAATTTGCTTCGGGTCGGACGGCGCTCGCGCTGACCCTTGACGTACGCTTTTTCTCCCAACTTTTATTTTTTACTCCGTCCTTTATTTATTGCCGTGTAATCGACAACGTCGTTTCATTCAGAGAATCGAGGGCATTCGTTGGTGCGATTCCCGGTAGAAATTGCGGAGCGTTACACGGAGCCTTGACCAGCCGTCGAAAAAACACCTGAAACGGCCCAAGGTCCCAAGAACTTAAAATAGATTTTAAGCACGCAATGAAAGTCGGGCCAAAATTCGATATTAAGTTCAATCTCAGGAGCGATCTTAAGTTCAAACTAACGTCTTAAAACGCAACTCACGTCACAGCCTTCGTGTAACGCGTAATATTTTTTGAAACACCTGCAGGAGAAGTGCGACCTTCGGGCCTGCTTAGGGTGGCGTAAGCATTACTTCTCACCCGCGAAAGCGTGCGAGAAGTAAAATCGGACCGATGCGCTCACGCGCCATGTCATTACAGTACGCCGTGCTGTAAAGCGCCACTTACGGCACCCTCGGCAAGCACGAGAAGTAGGACTTCTCATGCATGCACTGCAAACAATTATTTTTAGCGCGCAGCAAATCCGACCTCTCAATGCGTGGCAAGCGGTAAATTTATTCGATGTAAGATAATATAAACAAAAGAAAATGGAATATAAAATTACAAAATGCATGAAGCAATAGCCGATCTACCTTGTATAGTTGACCTTTAGAAGGTGGAAAAAAGAAATATGATAATGGAATTTTCAATATTCCTCGGTAAATGCGTAAACGTGTAAATGCGATAGCCGGGTTAGACTATGCGTTATACAATCGATGAGCAAACGGTCTTCCCAGGTATTTCATTTGCTAGCTGGAATCTCAAAGTTCAAGGGAATCCATATGCGTCGGTTCTTGGTTTCTCGTTCGTGGAAGACGTTATATAAATACATATATATATCGATCCGTACGTGGGCAAAGTAAGTTTGGCCATTAAACTGATAAATGTACGTTAAGTGATATTTCTAGAGCGCGAAAGGCCTTCGGTACTATTTTCATACATGTATGTATGTATGTATGTATGTATGCCGAGGATAATGGGCGTTTAGCGGCGCGTGTCCATCTCCACCGAGCTAAAACTCCCAGTTCGAACGCTTTCAAAGTTTTCTCTCCTGTTACGCGCACCGTGTATTGTACGTGTCCGTTCAATGTCGATGAAATGTTTTGGCAGATAATAGATTCGGTGTGGAAGTGTATTGGCGCCCTTCCGGGGTTAATACACCTCGAGGGAGTCGTTGGCGGTGAAACGACTCGACACCGAATGGCGAAGACTTCGTCGAGGATTCGCTTATCACCCTCCGCGGGATATCCAACCAGAACTGACGATTCCCGGACTCGGCTGGGGGCGCGATGCAGACTCTGCGGGTAACAAATTGGATTTCCTATTTTCCCCGCGACTATTAATATTTCGGACGAAAACGAATTAGGTTTTCGTGGGTTATACGTAGATGCGTGAAAACGTTATTTGATTTTGTTCGAAATATTAATAGTAGTGGAGAAAATCGGGAAACCGATTTGTTGCCGACTGTGTCTGTATAACGTGGGCCTGAATCGGACAGCGTGAGATAAACTCTCGGACGTACCTGAGTAATATCTCATGAATAAGAACGCATCTACATGCATGCTGAAAAACAGAAGAGCAATTTTTTGCCAAAAAAAAATCGTGTCGGCAGATACGCAGTACGTGGATAACAAATAGGCAGGACGGAGGTAAAAAATCGGTTTTCCTATTTTCCTCGCGCCTGTTAATATTTCGGACGAAAAGGGATTAAGTTTTCGTGGGTTATGCATAAATGCATGAACATGAAAAAATAATTTGATTTTGTCCGATATATTAATAGTCGCGGAAAAAATCGGCAAACCGATTTGTTACCGCGCTAATCTGTATCATGTTCGCCTGAATCGGGAAGCCTGATATAAGCTCTCGGAACTACTGGGTGATATTTCGCGGATAACAACACATGTACACGTATCGACTGCTCAGAAACAAAAGAGCAATTTTTTGGAGCAAAAAAAAATCGTGTCAGCAGATAGGCAGCACATGGACCAAAGAGGACGATGTCATAGTTTCCGTTCCCGCCGCATCACAATGGTTCGGTAATATTTCACTCCCAAAGCTCTCTGTCATCGGACGTGCTGGGGTTTTTTTCCCCTCTTCGTTCACACAAACCATCAGCCGTACCCATCCTTAACCATCCTTGTGCGCAGCTTCAACGATAATGGATTGTTTTAACATTCCATCGATCAATCCATCCGCTCCGACACACAGATTATCTACGTACATCTCGCTTTTTATCTCCCGTTCGCCTCGTCCTTTCTCCCGTCGGGACGGCGGAAAATCGTCACAGATGGGAATCGACTATTTTAAAATACGCCAATGGTTCTTTAATTTTATTTTTATTTCTTACCGATACTTGGTAACACACCAATGGTTCTTTAATTTTATTTTTATTTCTTACCGATACTCGGTTCAACTCCTTTATTAGCAATTATTTTATGTAAATGAGGCGAAAAAAATCTCTTGCACAAAAAGAATTTAATCCGATGAGCCATTAACAATTTTTCCGCGTGGGTGAAGAAACCGCCCTGAAGGGTTAAAAAAATGCGACGGCAAAGTTCTGGAAGTGATAAAAAAAAAAAATGAAAAAATCGCCCTGTTGCAATGTTTTTAAAGAACTTTCTTGACTTCACTGAATTAAAACTTGTTGACAATCCCGCAGTTATCCGGTCGAGCGAACAATTCAATTATAAAAGTAAAATTACGCTGCTCTTGCGGGATCTTGAAAAAATGTTCACTTTTAATCAAACATTTTTCTTGGAGACTCGTGTATTTTTAATGCGATACCGACACAGAATTCTCGATAGCGAAAAAAGCCAATTTACGATTTGCAAATATTGATGAAAAATATACATATATATATCGCTCGCAACAAAATCGATGAAACGCGGTTAACGGTATCGCGCCTCCTTCCGCTCGCTTACCGAAAACGCGGAAAACGGGGACGCACGCAGCATGCAGGATACGTTATGAACATGTTATAGCGAACCGGAGCGGGTGATTCGAGCTCCCAGAGAACCTGGGCTCGCCCAGCGGCGCGGCGGAACGGCGAGAGCGAAACGCAACTTTGGTGTTAATATTCAATTTATGTGCAGTTCTGATGGAATGATGGATGGGCGGACGAACGCTTCGCTAAGCTCGACGGCGTATAGGAGATGGGCTGCTCGTACAGTCGAGTTGGGAAGTTACGGCATTACAGCCAAGCGGATAGAGCGTGGGTGGGATAAATACGGCACAGATAGAATTTTGGAGTTTCTATTTTGGTCGCTCCAATTTTAGATTGTCCATCAAACTTTGTCCATGATAATAAGGCTCCAGCGGAAGTGCGAATCGCCGGTAAAAAAAATTGTACAGTAGCTGACTTTCCCATCACTTTCGTTTCGGCATAAAACAATTTTTTTGTGCATTACAACAAAAACAAAAAAAAGGAGTTGGACAAGAATCCTTTTTACTTGGTCATCATACACGGATATGTAAGGGAAAGTATTGATTTTCTCTCCCTGCATACTTCGTGTATGGTGACAAAATAAAGAGGATTGTTGTGCAACTCCTTTTTTTTGGAGTCTAAAAAAAATTGTTTTACACCGGAGCAAACAATTATTTTTACTTTGTCATTCTACACAAGGTATGTAAGGAGAGAGAGATTCAATACTTTCTCTCCTTACATACCTCGTGTACGATGACAAAGCAAAAAGCATTGTTGTGCCGCTCTTTTTTTTTCTTTTTTTTTACCTTTTATCACAGATTTGCACGTGTTCGTATAATACCATGTAATTCAGACTAGAGGTACTAGCCGATGAATTCTGCTCGCCTGAGGCGTCAGTACGTTTATACGAACGAAGCGTGTAACGGTGATCGGTGGAAAGCTTGAAATCGATCCTTGGAATATGAAACCTACATTCGCTCCACACACACCCACACACCCCTCACATGCATGTGGTGGTTAGTACACATGGCGTGTACGATGTGTGGCTGCCAGCGGCCAATTGGGATTCGTGAGAAATAAAATTGAAAATACATAGTCTGGTACGATTTTGTGTTTAATGGATGTTTAACAGCGCGGAAGCTCGATTTCACTAATTTTTCGACCGAAAATATCATCAAATATACGTCAATACGACAATACATCGCCTCTGGTCTGGAAACCCCACTTTTCGACCGGCATGAAAGATTTTTTTTTATTTTTTTTTTATTTTTCGCGTCTCCTCCGATCACTCGGCAATCAACGTCACAAGACTCAGTCGCAGATTTATTGCGATATACACTTGGGAAATACATTCTTCGGGCGTACAGGATTCATGCGTGTCCTGCTTCGCTTATCCGGCGAAGGGTCAACTTAATTTCTTGTTCCAAACATGTTTCCCTCACGACTTTGCCGGTGCCAAAGTTTTCGAAGAGTTTTGCGCATTTACAGACGTATATGCACGAGGCAACAAGATACACCACCTATCTGAGAACTTCGGATATAGATACATACATACGTATACATATACTCTTGAACTTGTGGGGCAAAATGAAACTCGCGGGACAAGATGGACCATTTTTACCTATTTTTTTCGGGCATAAAAAGAATCCTCATCCGAAATGAAGGATCCCGGTCCATTTTACCCCGCTCTTCTCATCGTACGGACTTTTCTACTGTGTCCCGGGAATATGAGAGAACGAGATACAAAAAGAGGTTGAAAGCTTACGAAAATTCGTGCTGGGCGAAGACAATCCCGCTGGACATCCCGCTGGTTGGCAACCCCCACACACACATATATATATATACATATATATATATTTATATATATATAGCACGAATTTTCGCAAGCTTTCGACCTCTTTTTGTATCTCGTTCTCTCATATTCCCAGGACACAGTAGAAAAGTCCGTACGATGAGAAGAGCGGGGTAAAACGGACCGGGGTCCTTCATTTCGGATGAGGATTCTTTTTATGCCCGAAAAAAATAGGTAAAAATGGTCCATCTTGCCCCGCGAGTTCCATTTTGCCCCGCAAGTTCACCGCACATTTTTATCATACGTGGGAACGGAGCGAGTACGTTGCAACGGAAAATTAAACCCTGAAAGCAACTTCGTACAACGGACCCACGTACCGGCGGGCTTTGTCTTTCTATCCTCTTTTCCTCTAATCCCATCTTTCTCCACCTACTTCAAGAGCAACCACATGCGGCATCCTTTTTTTCGCTGTCGTACGAGGATTAAAAAAATAAAATAAAATGGGGCCTACAAGAGACATACAAAATAAAGTGAAAAGAAGACTTAATAGCTTGCACTTTATGCGCAGCTCGGCTCTTTTTTTTCTTTTTTTGCTACTCGAGCCCGAGAAGTTTTCACAGTACTCCAAGGACTCCGCGCTCTCGCACACGATTCACGCAAACATAATCATAATAATAATGAAAATAATCATAATAATCGTGATATCAAAGGACGAGCGCCAAAAGAAGTGAGAACTTTTTAAACCGCACCCTATCTTACGCGCGGACTCTCGCCTCGTCGGAATTTCATACGAATTTTTTTGTTTTCTTTCAAAAAGGTCTTTTGGGTTTTTCCCCTGCTTTGCATACGTATGGAAGTTGCATATTGCTCGGCACGTGTCGCAGATAAAATACACGGTTGGACTATCGCTGAAACTCGAGATTGCTGCTATGTTGAAGTCGAGGTCACGAATTTCTTTCATAAAATTTTTCTCAACATTTTGTTTTTTTTTTTCTCTTCCCTCGATTGAATCTTTGACAATGGGGGAGCCAAGTACAAAGCGGCATGATACTCACGAATTTGCGAACATGAAATATTGACACTGGAATAAAATGCCCGTACCCGTATTCGAATTACACGTAATGCCATCCCTCGAAACTCCGAAAGATCTAATATTTGTTTCTCGCTTTAACATGCTTTACTGTGTAACGGAGTGCAGCTGAGTGCACCGCGTAATGTAAAGATTTCCCGGTTCGCGACGAAGGCAGGAAATACATCTCCGTGGAATTTCAACGATGTTCTGTCTTTACTCTGCTTCGCGGAAAGGCCGGAAATTCCGATGACAAAGAGGAAATTTATTTTGTCTGCAATTATTATTATTATTATTATTATTATTTATTATTATTATTATTATTATTATTATTATTATTATTATTATTATTATTATTATTATTATTATTATTATTATTATTATTATTATTATTATTATTGAGTCGATTTGGCTCGGATTGGGCAAAAAATTCGATAGAGAAAAAATATTACCACATCATTTTGTGAATGTATTGATTGGAGCATCGATTGCTGCATCTAATCTGATATTCTCATGAAAATCATATAGTTCTATTTATAGAATTTACTATTGCGTAAAATCGATAACCACACTAGCGGATCTGAGCGGACATAAAAATAATAGTAATTGCCCTCGGTCTTCTCATCTCGCGAAGGGATAATACCGTTCCGCGAAATGAGGTCCCCGGCGTGGCTGCGGCTATACGAAACGCTCGAAATTCCCGGGGTAATATTCAATTTTACGCTCGTAAGTTTCATTTATACCGCGCGCGACTCCGCGGCCGATCGTCAGCATCGAACGGATATTGAAATTCGAGCAAAAGTTCTCGAGTGTTCATTATCGATTTTCATTGAAATTCGACGATTGAGATACGCGACTGGCCATCGCAATATGTACTTGCTTATGGTATATTATGTTTTCATAATGGAATCGATTAAGCCCCTTCTATGTTTTTTTTCACGAATATCCAAAGATCATAATTCAGCGTGTCACCGGACCAAAAATATTTTTTTTCTCGAATATCGGAGGATCGTAATTCAAGGCTTCGCCGACCGAATTCTTTTTTTGCGAATATCAGAAGACGATAATTAAATTTTTTGTCGGAACAAAAAAAAAAAAAAAAATTCCGGGAATATCAGAAAACCATAATTCAGTTTTCTGCCGGTACGAAATTTTTTTTTTCACGAATATCAAACGAATTCGTTCGTTTCAATTTCTGTTTGCACCAAAGATCTACGCGACTAACAGACACCGTTTGTTTATCAATCGAATATCCCTCGAATATATTCAAGTTCGATGAAGCACAAACAGCCACGAGATTCGACCGTAGTCGAATATATCGCGTTACAACGGCACGCGAAATGCCGGTGCGTTCATCAATCCATACATTGTTCGTGGAAACAAAACTAGTTGGACAAAAAATTCAATCTCCGTACACCAGAGAGGATTTTCGTTCGAATTCCAGTGAATTTTGTGAGACACGTTCGGGGAATTAAAAAAAACCCTTGAAAAAGACGGAAATGGAACGTACAACGATATAGTTAGAAGGAAAAAGTGACGATGCAATGAAGAGAACATTCATATTGGAAGAACATAAATGCCTGTATTGCCTTACATGGCATTTTCGAATATCTGGTTTCTATCTGACAGCGAACCATCCAAATGTCCAATTTACGACCACTCTAATCGCCACCAAAAAATATGCATTTGTTACGCGGTGATTTTCGAATACACGTCGCCATATTTCTATCTGATAAATTCGGTTAGTTAAAAATCGCAGTATCAATTTTTGCACTTTCCGGTTCAGATAGCCGGAACGCCCTCAAGCTACCGATAATATTTGCACCACGACCCATCCATCATATCGAATATTACAATATCCGTCGTCCGCGGTGATTTGCAAACACGACCAGTCGCCATGTTTCTATTTGATAAATTCGGATAGTTAAAAATCTCGGTATCAATTTTTCCAGTCTGCGGAGAGGAAAACGAGACGAATAATTGATTCCATTAAATTGGCGAGAGGATCGGTAACAACTCGGCAAAATAATGATGCCGCCTTTAGCCACCAAGGGTTGCGCAGAAACAGCAGAAATATGACTGTCTGACGTTAAGACCAATTTTGAAACCCGATAGGGTTACAGACGGCATCGGGATGACGTTAAGGGGCGAAATTGCGGGGTCGCCGGTTTCCCGCTAATGGCGCTTACCTCATTAGAGCTAATTGCGAGGAGAATCATGCCAGGAGTCACGGGTACGGTTGCTTCGCTCCGCTGGCTCGATCGGGTACGAAGCTTTTTTTGGGACCACTAAAAATTATGACTGCGGCACCGGTTCGGCTCTGAATAATAACATGTACCGTCCGGTTCGGGACAAACGTGAACCAGTTGAGCTCGGCGAAACCTCGAAAATTAATGGCCAATTCTTCTCTCATGCCTAATACTCCCCGGACACGAGATATCCTCACTTTTTCTTCGACCGTTCTATAGAATACTTACACGATGTTAGGAGTATTATTTCTGGCTCCATTCAGTACCCGGGCGATTAATCTCTGGCTGCGTGTCTGTAGCTTTCAGCAAAGTGTATTTTTTTGTACGGCGGCCAACGGATTGTACAGGCGGGAAAGCCCGTTTTTTTATTAAGCTCCGAATCTTGGGACAAAAACCGAACAAACACTTCTGTTTTCGTTCGATATAACCTTTCGATGGTGCAAAGAAAATAACACTTGGTTCGATTCGTTCGTTTCTTGCTGGTAACACTCTGCCGGAATTGTATTGCTTGGTAATCATTATTTTAGACGATACTGGTGTTGGACTTTGAGCGTAAAACAGTTTGCCGCTGGAAATGGAATTTCTGATTCTGTTGGTTACACCGGGTCGATTTTAGGGTCGGTGTTTTTGGTTACACCATAAACAAGAGTAGTTTGGGATATTCGAGCTATATCTTTGTAATAACTTTTTATAAATTGTCGTTTTTGTCGACTATTAAAAATACCAGATTTTGCTTTTCTTTCTCAATAGTGTAATTTAATGAATTTGCGTTATAAACTTTGTTGGACGGAATATATTCGGTATTTTGATGAAATTTAGCATTAATTCACGCTCCAATGGTATTAGATTATTGCGGTATTAGATCAACAATTCTGCTGTAACATCTATGCAAGCGGATTTGGCTTTGCCGAGGTACACCTGCAGATTCCCAGATTACGCTACTACCGGGCCACGTTTCGCCGGATAAGCTGAACATACACTTTCTGAAATAGGCCATAAATCTCGATTTTCCTCGACAATACATGCCCCGTAAAATTCTCATCCGGGCCCCGCAGCGTTAACGAAAGTAGTTTAGAATTTCGAGAATTAGGTCGACTACCGTGCGCGGTAGGTCGACTACCGTGCGCGTATCTCGCTTTTTGTTTTGTAAACAGTATATATCATAGACGACGCATAAATCTTCACTTGCCCGTGGACCTTTCCGGAACTATTCACGCACGTCATCCGGGCTGCGTTATGAATGCCAGCGATGCATCACACTCAGCAGAGCTCCGCAAGACGGCTAAGTTCAAGGTTTAATCAGATGTCCTTCCACGAGTTGGAACAAAAAAGAGCTAATTATAGTTCCAACTAATATAAGTTCCAGCTAGTCGGCTAATAATTTTTTATGCCACATTTATATCTTCACCCCTTCGACCCTTCGGTAGTTTTTTCTTACTGTGGTAGAGATTTTGCATAGAGCTTTAATATGGCAAAGATGTTTTTCAGTAGATTGTTATGTGTCAGAGTTGTTGGCGCTGTCTTTTTGGTAGGTTTATTTAGATTTATAAATGTACCCGTTTTTCATAACAATGCAATGTTTTTGATTATCAGCTTCCGTTACCGGTACACTGAGAGACTAGTATGACTATAGTATGAAATATGACTATATCGCTTGAGAGATATTACCATACGACATAGAAGTAGGGAACTAGCGCGCCACCCTTTGATAGGGCGTACCGGATTTATAACAATTTTTCGTAGATATTATGGTAAAAATTCTTGGAAAATCTGAGACTTTCCGCCATAGATGGCGGCCTAGTGCCCTACTACTATGTGCTAGGGGAGACCGGGGACAAAAGTAACACGGGTCAATTGTAACAAGCGGCCGACTCTCGGGTTTGTTGGTAAAAAAATTAAAAAGGATTTTTGTTACTTTTGTCCCCGGTCTCCCCTATGGTAATTTTTCTTAGATGATCGGTAATTTTTTACTGGACCCTTCTCTCATTGTACCTATTTAAGCTGCATCTCTCGCATCGCTTGTTGTAAACTGGAAAACAATTAACTTATCATTTCGAGCAGATGTTTAATAAATTTACAATAACGATCCCGAAAGTGTCGAGAAAATTGTAAACTTTACAAAGGTCACAGGGCCCGCGAAGTGTACCTCGCTAATTATCAAAGAAATGTTCGATAACACACTAGTTCCGGCTAACGAAGTATCGTTCGTGAGATGCCGCAATTACGCGAACAGCTGGATTCCCCGGGCAGATCCGGTTGTATGCTCCGCGGATGAATTTATCCTCCTTAGAAATCCCAACTGCTCACTCCGTCTTTCTTTACCGTTTCGTTTCGGTCCCGGTTGGGCGCCTTTCGCAATTCGAGACAAATTGCTCGGTGAGGTTTAAGATCCGATAGTACGAGAAACGTTCGAACTCACCACGAACCACCGAAGAGCTACCCGCTGCCACGCAATTGCTTTCTTATTTGCAACGGAATCGCAATTACCTATGCATTCCGTATCACTGCCCGGGGATCTCTCCCACTTTACCGAATTAATTCGGCGAGATTACGTTTATTTCTGTCTCGCTGTATTTCCGAAACTGCGTCTTCCTCGTTTTTCCCAATTTCGTGTATTTTACTCAATCAGCGAGCCCATTGATTTGCAAGAATTGTTTTATATTCCATCGGAAACGATGAAAATACGAATCGGCGAACGGGAAACTTAAGAAGGAATCATCGTCGATCGACCGATCTTATTTATTTCATTAATTTGTACCTCGGAGTCTCGGTAACGTGAAAAACAAGTAAAAAGAAGTCGATCGAACAGTTTTCCGCCCCTAGTTTTAGCGTCACTCGTTTCATTCGAATTCCAGCCGATTTCCAATCTTATCAATGATCGACGCAGATAGTTTTTTGACGAGCAATCAAAGTCGCAAAGGATCGATCCACATCGATCCTCGACGCGCAGCATTGCGGCTGATGCGGCTGATTGTTTTCCGGTTTAATTGCTTTTCTGACCCGTTCTCACCCGATCGAATTAAACGAAGTTTCTCCAATCAGCGATCTCTTTTGTCTCCTCCGATAGTTCAGCGCCGGCAATTTTCGTTCGACGTCTTTGCCTCCAGTCGTCGGTGGGAAACGCGGGACGACAAAAAGTTTTCATACGATCGATCTTCGAGATTTCCATTGTCGACGTTTTATTCGCGCGCCGATTGGCCCTTGGAAGAGTCGACGTTGGCGCTATCAGTCGAGAAACTAATTGGCATCAGATTTGATTAGACGAGTTTCGGAGGCTGCGGGAATCTGGCGCTCCGAGTCGACTACCGATTCACCTCTCGCGAGGCGTCCGACTATTATGGAAATACTCTACTTGGAAGAGATTCTGGGAAAGTCGCGTCTGGACGACATCATTGCTATCTTTATTTCCAGTCGTTCGGTCGGGACAACCTTTGATATCCAACTGCGAAGCTCTTCCATTTATAATTCATGTCGTATGCATGAGAAATTAAGGGCCGGCGACGAGGGCGGAAATGAGTGAAAAATTAAACTCCCGAACACTGTGCCGGCCAGTTTGGGACGAAATAAATATATTATTCTTATCGACCAGTCGACACATGTTTCGTTAATTTTCATGGAATTTCTACGAATACGTGTAAAATTAGAGAGAAAAAAGATGCCTCCGAAAAGGACCGTCAAAAATCATTTGGCTTCACGTTTAGACGTTTTTTTCTATTTAAACATGTACATGTTTATTGTCCTTGTCCGCACTGACGTCTCTTGTCCCGTTAATTTTCTCGCCTCTCGCCCGGGAAGAGGCGGCGTATGGCGAGCACGAGAATCTTGGCCCATACGCGGGCATCTCAGGCTCGAGGGTCTGTTTGACTATTCAGAGCACTTTCCACTGACTCGCGAGGCCAAGGAGCTCTCCAGCACATCGAGCTCTCTCGACTCCTACATTCATAATAGCCGCGAATCCAATCTTGCTCTCTCGATTCAAGCGTGTTCCCGTGAATCGTAATACGCTTCAGAGGCACTAAAAAATGATTACCCTTTTAGCTATGCATTAACTATAAAGTGATGTAAAATGAAACTTAAGTTATGTCATCGCTATATATATATTTTTTTTCTTCTTAAAAGCAGAGAAAAAATTAATGAAGGAGTTGTGGAAACCATTAAAAATTAACTGGAAGATAGGAGGGGAGTTGAGACCGATAGGAGAATAAATGAGTGTTTAAAAGTTAAACCGGTGATGGACCTGTGTAAATATGTGAGACAATGTGAGAAAATGTAAAATGGTAAATTTAATGGAACGGAAAGAGCGAGAGGTAGGACAAAATAAGGATAGAAACTATGTGTGAAGCAATGTGGGAGAGATATGTACAAATAATAACGATAAACCATCTTAGTTGCAAAAGATTATATCTGTATCTCTAGTTATAAGGGGGAAAAATGTATAGGGGCGAGCTATGTAAAAGCTCGCACGTGCGCACATGAAATAACGACTACTAAGCGGTACAACGGTACAACGGCACTAAAAAATTATGACGCTTTTAGCTACGAGTTTACAATAAATTTATGTGAAATGAAACTTACGTTGCGTTATCGCTGTATATATATATTTTCTCTTAAAGCCAAAGAAAAAATTAATAAAGGAGTTATGGAGGACATAAAAAACTGAGTGGAAGATAGGAGTGGAAATGAGGCCGAAAGGAGAATAAATGAGTGTTTAAAAGGGAAACCGGTGATAGAGCTGTGTAAGTATGTGAGACAATTTGAAAGAATGGTAAATTCAAGGGAAGGGGAAGCGCGAGATAGGATAAAATAAGGAAACAATGTGTGAGGAAGTGCGGAAGAGATGTGGAAAAATAATAATAACAAACCATCCAAGCTGCAAGGGATTATGTAATAAATTACAGATAGTATGTTTAGTTATAAGAGGGGGAAATGTAACGATGTAAAATGAAACTTACGTTACGTTATCGCTCTGTATATACATATTTTTTTAACTTAAAGCCAAAGAAAAAAATTAATAAAGGAGTTATGGAAGAGAAGAAAAACTGACTGGAAGATAGGAGGGGAGGGCCGAAAGGAAAATAGACGAGTGTTCAAAAGGCAAACCGGTGATACAGCTGTATAAATGTAACGTGTGACGTGAATGTGAGGCAATTTGAGAAAATGGTAATTTCAATGGAACGAAAAGCAAGAGAGGTGGGACAAAATAAGGAAACTATGTGCGAAGAAGTGCGTAAAAGTAATAACAACGAACCAACTTACTTGTAATGGATTCTATCATACAGCTGTATAAATGTAACGTGTGATGTAAATGTGAGGTAATTTGAGAAAATGGTAATTTCAATGGAACGAAAAGAACGAGAGGTGGGACAAAATAAGGAAACTATGTGCGAAGAAGTGCGTAAAAGTAATAAAAACGAACCAACTTAGTTGTAATCGATTCTATCTTTACATTTAGCTATAAGAGGGGAAAATGTTAAAACCCATATGGGTATAAACGAAATAAAGTCCACTACCATATACATTTTCCTTAAAAATTTTAATCTCACCTTTCGACCGTAGATTGATCGATGGCCGGGCGATGCTTCCCGGTGCCGAGTATCACTCACATTTCCGAATTATTCCGGGCATATCGTACGAGTAACCTTTCAACGTCAAAAACTGACTTTTCAGTTAATTCAACGGTGCGTTCACTTCGGCTCTCGTTATAAGCACCGTGCAGCGTTAGAGCCATCCGTCCGAGGTGTTAAAATATCGTTGAACCCGAGGGGTCTCGAGCCGCGAAGTAAAATAGACTAACCAGCAGCGAAGGTGGGAGAGCTCGCGATGGAGCGCGTGCACTGATGAAAACTGATCGGATAATTGCACCGAGCGCTGTTTGCGGTGACCAAACTGACCGCGGTTTACCTCGGCTAACCCGAAATGTCCACGACTCTCGGTGACCCCGTCGGTCTGTCGTACAGCTGTGTTCTTCCGATTAAAAAAAAAAAACCTTTGACCCTCTTTCTTTTTTTTACCACACGGTTAACGAAGAAAGTTTCGTCGAGCACCGCGGGGAGGATTTCGGAGTTTGCGAAAATATTTTCGTTACAAATCCTGCCGCGTCACGGGGCACGAGTATGTTTTCTCAGATAATCGAAAATATAGGAGGCCGCCGGACGCGCTACATCCAGCGATTGGTTTCCGATGGTGAGGAGATAAAAAAAAGTCTATAAAAAAAAAATTCGTATGTTTTTATAGCTTTTCTGTAACTTCTCGCCACGCGATCTTCGGCGAAAAAGTTTGATGAAATCTCGAAGTTTATTTTCTTTCGATCCCGTACGGTGGTCTCGACCCTCCGGGCCGATAGTGGTGGGTTATCGAGAACCGAACCCCCTCCCCCAACCCCCGCCCTCCGCACCTCGGCACCCTCTTCGCGAACAATTAAAAATTGCTCCTCGAAAACTTAGCCGATCCCGACGTGAACTTCTTCCCGACAATTATTCAACGTCGCTCAAGAGCGAGCTTTCGTTCAGAAACTTCGGTACGGACGTTGAAACTTTTCTTCCATCTTTACATCGCATCCATACTTTACTACTCGAATGTATAATATATATATATATTTTTTTATGTATTTGTATATATATATATATATATATATATATATATATATATATATATGTATATCTATAACTGTAGTTAAAGATAAAACGAACTTATACCCCGAGCGCGAAAGTCCAGAGTTCACATCCGGCGTGGACTTTTTTTATATCTCTCATCTGACAGACGGACACTCACATTATCACTAAACTTTCAAATTTTACCGTAAGGTGTATGTTTCTTTTTGAATTTCTGATTTTTTTGTTTGTTTGTTTGTCTTCAAATTATTTTTCATTAATTTTTGTTTAAATTTTATCATTAAAAAATATATTGATTTAATTCACTCGATTTCGAAATGTTTTCGACAGTTCATCGGGATAAGATTTGCGGTACGGGAGTTTATCGCGACGGGGTAAAGGCCGAGGCGTTCGCCAGAGGGAACGCGCGCGCCGCGGCTCGTCGGTCGTTTACTTTGGCGTTCGTCGTGCGACTAGACTGGGACGACGTTCTTGCCGTTGACCCGGACTTCGCTTGCGGCGCAAGCGCCGCGCCGCCAAATTATTGCCCCATCCGGAAAATCATCCCGCGCTCGTGTGTGTTTGACGTAAAGTATATCGTAACGGTGCGTGAAGGTATTTGCCGGGGGACACAGGAGGCTGAGTAACGCGAAGAATAGGTAGGTGCGATGCGGCGACGTTTTCAATCTAGGAACTCGTCGTTTTCCGAGCTCGTGTAAGAATCCAATTTCCTCGGCGATGGTGTCGATGTAACTTCCCGTGGCTCGATGAACGCGCGGAGCTTCCCATTCCTCCTCTGGATAGTCACGGGTGCCAACAGGTGATTTACATGTCTGTCCATATACATGCCAGATTTAGAAGAATGTATAATTCTCGCCTGCAGCATTTTAGCCCTTTCGCCACTTTGGTGAAAGGGTTTTTTTTTCTTTTATATTTTTTCATTTCGATCCATGAATTCTGGAAAATTGAATTAATGATAATATATGGTGAAGAAAGTTGTTTGAACATAGTTTCATCATATATTATTATAATGATTTTTTTTTGTTAAAATGAAACTATACACGGTTTTTATTTATTTATAAAAAAATTCAAATTCCTCGTCGAGTAATATCGGGAAATTTGTTATTAATTCAATGTTGCGTGTCTCCTGTGGGGCCGACCGTTCGTTGTCTTGACACCGAACACGAGCTTTTAAAAACTCACACATTTATGTACACCGGTTCAATTTTCATTCTTATTTTATTTTTCGTAAAATTAGCTTTTCCCTGGAAAAGAAAATGTGAAAGTGCGCCGTTATTTCCGAGTACCACTATCCCCGAGTTAGTAATCCACACTTTTTGTACGTCATCCACTGCAGTACCCAATAACAGTTACTGGATACAGGGAAGAGTCGGGCAAAACGGACTACTTATACCCATTAAAATTTTTTTCTGTGCCATAAAAAGAAAGCATCATCTGAAAGGGAGGGCACCGGACCGTTTTGCCCCTCTCCAAGCTATGCTCGTTACGTGCATCGTGTTTAACAATTTCTTTTAAAAACCATTAGCTACCCCTCGCTCACTTTATTACATGGTAAAAGTTATCTTGGATCTGCACCTGATTGCAATGCATGAATAATTTACCACCGCTTATCGATCCGCAATACCAGAAAAAGAAAAAAAAATTAGCTTCGCATGTGAGCCGCACGATCGTTTAGCTCTGTCGCGGAAGTGAGCAATTCTGGTGCGAAAATTTCCCCCTCCCGGGCGAGTTATAAAAACTTGTGTAATTCAGCCGAGCTGTGAATGACAAGATTCGAATGTCGCTGAGAGATATTTGAAGCACTTTGAGGCTCACTTTTCATTGGTAATGGGACTCGGCGCTAGCCGTGCGCCTCGGTGTAAAGTGCCAATGTCGTATAGTCAACGGAAGCGTCGTCCTCTATTACAACTTACTATAAGTACCAAACTGTGCATACAGGTATAGTGTCGCAAGGCACGGCGTGTCGCTCGAAGTTGTTCAAACTTCACGGCGGAGTTTTCTCTGCCGTTGACGGATATCTATTGCATCGCGTGTCTTCCGTCGCCACTTCGCTCCTTTACACTCTCAGTTTTTTTCTCGCTTCTTTTTTTGCTTTTCCGGATGGTTTTTTCTTCGGGTGCGTGTGCGACCTCGCTCCAGTAACGCAGCGTAAAAAGAAACGCCTGTGGCACGTGTCGAAGCGAAGCTACGATGAGGAAACCGATGCGGCCTAACATGTGTAAGACGAATTAACATACCCCGTTTAATTTTAGTACTCCAATCCATACGATAGCAGGTTGTTTGATAAAAGCCGAGCAGGGAAAGGCAATCAATGAAAATCGGACGAACACATGTGTAACTAAAAGTCCCGCTCGTTTAATTGTTCTCCTCCCCACGAACATGCTGCTCGGTGTTCTGGCATGAGAAACGATGTTCCACGAGCGGCGAACCGATAACTTGTTGCTTACGATCCAAAACCCCATTCAAGTTCGTGCCTCAAAGTTTCAATCAAAGCGAAACGACTCCGCCCATTATATACGGAAGCGCAACAGCTGGAAGCAAGTGTGACGAGTCGAAGCGTCGCACCGGGGACCGTTTCCCCCTCAGCCCGTCGCATGTGACGAAGGTGCTCGCAAACAGCTAACAGTTGACATTGCTGAACGCTCGCTGGTGCCGTCTGTCCGTCCGGTTGGATGATTTTGGTTGGTTTATGTGGCTCCAACGAATGTGGCCTTCATTGGCTTCCGTCTGTCGCACACAGGCTCACCGGCCTCCTCAGACACCGTCTCTACCCGTGGAAACGCCACACAGCTACGGTTCCTCTGTGTACGGTAGAGAGAAACAAGCGTGCACAATCCCTCGTTCGTACGGAAGGCCAGCATGATTTCGAGCAGAGTAGCGGCATAGAGCCACTAGCGAGTTCCACTCCATGCCGGGTGTTTGCCTCGGCAGCCACAGAAATTCACCGGTCCTCGACGTAACTCGCGGGTGGGAGCTTCAGCCACCGCGATGCCGGCTTCGGCGAGGTGCCACGTTACTTCGGGGTCAGTCGGCCGAGGGAGTTCGCGTGCCAGGTGCATAGTCACCGCCATTCGGCATACCGTTTTGAGCGATCTGCCTCCTGAATCTCGAGACTTGCCGTATAGATGGATAGCCATATAGATGGATAGGAGATCTCGGATGCATCGGGTATGGTGCGGAGTCAGCAAGAACCTGGAGGGATATAAGGAGAGGAGGACGAGGAGGAAATCAATGGAGGAAGGGGGCCGAAGGGGGCCGAAGCGGTCGGGTTGATGAACAGGCCGAATATAGGTAAATAAAGGAGGCAAGCCAGAACGATGAACATCAAACTACCTCGGCTCTACCAACAGCCCTCCGATACGAATTCAACTTCAATTTGCAACAAATTCGGAACGGTACTCTTGGTATTGACATTTGGCGGTGGTGTACGTGAAATTTGTGAAACTTCGGAGAGATGCCGATCTTACTTAATGTTACTCCAACCGCAGTTTCCCCTCGCGTTGATCCACACGCTCCGCCTCTTGGTAACACGAAATACTGGGAAGCTGCGAGAAAGCACTCAGCAGTAGTTTCCCTAGTTGATGGATACTGTTTACACAAGTTATGAACTTGTTCTGACAGCGCGGTTGCTGTACTCCTCAAATATAAGGGATTCACGTCCCCACCGGATGCCAAATGCTCGTGCCGACAAAGCTCGTGTGTAACTTAGCCGGAATCACACCGTGGACTAACCTACCTTCAAAACTGCGTGTATTATGCTCCTCCGAGGAGCAAACTAACGTTTCCCGAAGTCCATAACAGGAAGCCCGCGTTAAGGATAAGGCAGGAGACAAGTTCTCCATAGTGCTCCACGGTAATTCTAGGCGATATGGCCAATCTCCCAATGTTCTGAGCTGGAGTATACGATCCCAAAACACCATGCCAACGGGACCGGCATGATTTCCATATTGAACAGCTTCTGTTCCTGAAATTCGGCAATATACCCCAAAATATGTGAATGATGTGGTCAATCAAAGAAGCAGTTCTTTCCAAGCTTCGTTGGAAATCTTTAACGGGTGGAAGGGTAGCGAGGTAGGAAACGTATGAAAAGATTTGACCTTCTTGTGCACGTATTATGCAGCGAGAATTAAATCACCTACGTTCCCGTAGCAATTGCAATTGCCCAGCAGTGTTAGTACACTATCGGCTTCATCGCGACGATTGCGCCCCTGCGACGCTAACGTACCTTGAAAACTGTGTCTTATGCTTCTCAGAATAGCAAACTAATCCTCCGTTAAGGATAAGACAGGACGTAAATTCTCCATGGTGCTCTCAGGTAATTCCGGTTGATATGGCCAATCGTGTTCCAAATTTAAGGATACGATCTTTGAGATGCCAGGCCAGACCGACCGGCATGATTTCCATATCGAACAGCGTCTGTCCTGAAGTTCAACAATGTACCCCAGCATATGTGAATGATATCGCCGATCAAACGAGCAGTTCTTTCGAAAACATTTAACGGGTGAAAGGGCAGCGAGGTATGAAAGGATTTGACCTTCTCGTACGCATACCATGCATTGCAGGGAGAATTAAATCGCCCACGTTCCCGTAGCAATTTCAATCGCGCAGCAGTGGAGGTGCACTATCAGCTTGATCGCGACGACGATTGCGCCCCTGCGACACTCCGTCGCGTGCGACGTCGAGTCTGACCACTTGCGACGCCTACTTGTCGTCCGTCGCGTCGGAACACATTATTTACCACTGTTTTCGAGTTTCTCTAGCGTAAAGGAAACGGCAAGAAAAATGTACGGTCTGCCGGAGCTCCGGCGGAAGTTCTGACATCCTTGGCCATCCTTGGGTCATGCAGAAAAAACGCTTAACGAACATTAACGAGCTATTCATCAAACTAACTTTGTCGCATGAATCATCCAGATTCGACCTCGTCGAGCGAAAGCGTTGACAACATCTGCGCATACAGAACAGCGGGGCAAAAGGGGATCTTGGCGCAACATGGACCAAAGCAAAAAGGCCCACATTAGATGTCCGACATAGCTGCAGGTTGCAACGGGGTTCCGTTTCGCCCCATTCTTCTCCAACAATGTTCGCGGGGCTGGCGTCGCTAGCAAGTTCAACGCTGCCTCTCCTCAGGGACACACTGTGCGCTGCAAATTTCGCTGCATATATTGTCATGCATTAAACTTAGGGTATTACTGGAAACCCGAGAAGTTTCCATGGGGAGGTTGAACTGTGACAACCAGACTGCATTTTCACGCAACGTTCTCCACGAGAGACACCTTCGCGAACGGATTAACAGTTCGCTGCACCGCGTGGTCGGTGTCGTTGTTGCGCCGCGTTGGAAAATTAAGAGAGCAATTCCAGAGGGCAACCCTCTCGTGAAGTCGTTTAACTTGACACTCACGCTGAATCCAACGCCAAGGATATTCCCGTGCCAGACCGCCTTCCGCGGCCGAACTGCACCTACAACCGACGGTGCATATAAAAGCATACATATAATACAGTGCACTGGCAAAGCAGAGAGCGGAGAACCGGCAGTGCCAGCGGCTGAAAGTTACAGGCGAGAGAGGGTCCATTATACGCTACTCGAGTTCGCTTTGAGTCGCGGGAGCGTGCGCGCGCGCGAACCGCACGAGAGCGGGCAATTACGTATAAACCCGTGACGGGCGAAAAGTTGTGCTGCCCTCGCTTTGGGATTATACTACACGTACGTGTGTCCTATACGTGACTTTTGCCGGTACCGGTAGTCGCTACTATTATATAACAGGTGTATAACAGTTCGGGGAAAAAAAAGAACGCACGCTGCCGGGCGAAATCTGGCTCTGCCGCAGTGTGAAACTATACCGCGTTTTAGAAACGGGGTGGAGAGGCTTGATTGAACGACGGATTTTCTGCGAAGGAAGAAAAAAAGGTCGTTAGTGTCCCCGACATGATCGCGCTGCTACAATCACGAGCGTACTTGTCTGGTACGGTGTGTAACTCGATTGCAAACTTCGCGCAAGGTACAACTGCAATGTAGTCGCTAGACAGTCGGGATATGCATGAAACTGCAGTTTCACAATTGTTGCGTCTTCCACTTGGCCAATTATTATAATGGGTAGCTTCTCAGCTTTGCAAAAGCTATGGAGTTCAGTTAATTATCTCGAGTACATTGAATAAAGGTCGTTGTGGTGCTCGCAATGGCGTTATACATATACCTTTGATCTTCCTCATACCTACTTAACCAACTCTGTACAGGATCGGTGAAGTGGGGTGGAAGATCCTGAGGAATCGTGAATTCCTCATTCACGATTTCTTGTTATATTACACGAAATAATTGGTGGTGGGGAAGCGTTTTATTGTGGAGAATGTTGTATCCAAAATGATATCATACCCACTTTTCGTTCGTGTAATTGTTTTTAATGGCAAGGTTGTTACATTCTCTTGTATACCCTATAGAATTATGCCATATTTCATGTAGGTATTTATTGTACGAGTTTCAGGTCGAGGAGCATGGTACGCACAATGCTCGTGAATCCTGGACCACGCGTATTTTCGCCGCCTGCCCAAACGGTCGTTGTGATTACTGTCAAGCCATTAGGATCAATTAGGTCGAGTGCAGGTACTCTCTCGTTTGTACATGCGACCCCGGCCTACACGCTCTTCACTGTTCTATAGTAAACTGAAGGCGCATAGAATACGCACGCACGAGCATAATGGTCTGCTATATGGGACATGACACAGGCATAGAACAACGCGTTGTTGATTACATTATGACGCTGAGTACCAAGCCGATAAGTCCATTGCGGTCGGAATTTTCCCCGATCCGAGTCGGTTTTGGCAGAACAGCATTGAACTTGGGGGATCTTTACAGTTTCCAAAGTTACCCGTCAACGCATATCTTTCACGGGTCCTTACGGCCAGCAACTGCGAAATGCCTAGGAATCATCATGAATAACATTGATTACACCGTGTCCCCAATTTACCCATTTAGAATCGCTTTGGCCAAGCTTTGTTAGCTGGGAATGCGCTGCAAGAGGCTCGCAGGTCTAACGAATTACTGCACAGAGCGAGGAATTGAACAAATCATCGTCACCTCTGTCATTCACAACTTCACTCGTGACTTTATGGCTTTATGACTTTATGACTTTGTAGAACTTCAATGGTGATCGTTCTATGATTCGGCGTGATCATCCGCACTTTGAGTCTATTCATCGGAGATTCTAAGACACGGACGCAACTCCTACCAGCATCGAACGCATTGTCGCTGAATCTCTCGACAGACCTAAAAGTTCGTGAGCAAGATAGTTCAGACGATGGAGATCGAGACGAAACGCTGATCCGCGTAGGAAGATCAAATGGGAATTCGCAGCGCGCTGCGAGTTGGCATTGCCACTGTCAGCGGCTGCCACAGGTCGACATTCTGTCAGCGTGTTTAACGTGTCGCATAATTCATCTCGCTGCTGCGAGGTGACGTCGCCGAGAGCAGCGTTGTATATGACCCGTGGGTATGTGAAGAACGCTCAAGCATGGACTGTAATCTAGTGCTTTGCACACGGCGACGATGCATCTCTATGTAGCGTACAGTGGGCAGCGTAAAATCCGAGCTTCGTCCACCTCCTCAGACGGTACAGTGATTGGCCGTTCGACCCGCGAAGTGTCGAACTCCGTGTGTCCTTCCGACGATAATGGCACCGCGGATGGGACAATGGTTATCGGCATGCCTCCGTCTCATTGCGGGCGATATGTTTCGCTTAGCAATCCCTGTGGGATTCCGGCCAAACACTGTGTCGCTGTCCAATGACCGTACCTCCGGTCTTGAGAAGCTGCGAATGTCGCACTGCTCGGGCACTGTGCGGATCATTCGTATCCGTCCACACGTTTCTGCACAACTGCACAGGGAATGTTCGTTCGCTCGTGCAATGCGACACCAGGTGTGGTATCATGAATGGGCATGCATTTACAATGGAATTTTTGTAATGAAGTATTGGATTGCGATGTGGTAATTCGCAATCAGTCCCGACCCAATTGGCCAAAGTTGCGGAAGTTAATTTTTCATGAGTAATGCACACGGATAATCAAGTTTCTGTTAGCGAACAGTGATTCTTTATCAATTCTTGACAACAACGTAAACATGCGCCGCTTCGATAAACCATCGCTTGTCTACCTTGCGTTCGTGACAAAAAGAACTTTCCAAAAGAATCAATTTACATTCGTCCGATATAACAGGGTAACAGTGCGAGGGATTTGTGTGGAAGGAAGTAGTTCATTAAACTAAGGGTTGGTCGATTATAGACAGGTCTTTCCGGCACGGAAGGTTTTTGGCCCTGCGGGGTTCGTTTCTGAAGTTGAAACCTTCGGAGTAAAACTAACTTTCTAGTCGGACGGTCGAGGGTCGAAAACACCGTAGCCCATGCTACGAGCGACTTCGGGCTGCGACGTCTCTGAGCAACAGTACCTCAGAATCGACGGAACTGGCTATCTAAGTGTATTTACCTTTATACAAAAATATACATGTATATCCGCGTATAATGCCCGACGAATACATACGTATTAGCTATAGTTCGCGTCACGAGTTATATTGATTTCTCGAGGGATCCTTCGTACGGCTCTGACACGTTGGTACATAGGGATGGCGTATATAGTTTGAACTATATAAACTCGCATAATACCGAGGTATATATATGTATAGAAGGTTTGCATGTTCTAAAGCAAATTCGAATGCCATAAAAGCGAGCGGCGAGCAACTCAACTGAGGGGGACCGAGGTCCCCTCTGAATATCGTTGGTGTGGCCGGGTCGGCGTGGTAGTGACCAGAGGAGAACTAAAGTCCACTAATTTGCAGACCAGATTACGAATCGACCCGCTGCCACGGTTCGTCGACTTGGTGTATGCTTCAACTCCTACCCAACTCTGCTCCTTGCGCTTGGTCACACGCAGATACAGGTAGTATTAGAATCCGGACGTCGGCCCCCAGGTGGAGCCGAGCCGAGCCATACCGTATCGAGCTTTGTTGCATGTGTATTCGCGGCAGTCGCCCGCTTCATGTGCCGACGTTAGGCCTGGATAGAGAGGGCCCCGATTCCTCGATAATCGATAGCGTCGGCACGAGATGGAATTATTACAGCAGACGACGGAGAATTACGAGGTGGCCGACGCTCCCCTTTATCAGCGGACCTCATCGCGATGCTCCCGATCTCCGTCTATACCCGTCACGATCTATTACCTATCGCACACGTTGAGATGGACGAGCTAGTTTCACTGTTTTTTTTTTTTGTTTTTTTTTTTTTTTTTTTTTTTTTTTTAAGCAATCTTGACACACGAATTGGGGAATTTTCAATGCGAGATACGGATCGACTGGGCGCAGCTGCTGCGTGCTACGGTCGGTATTAATTATCAATTTAATTAAGGTTAAATAAGTTGGATACGATTAGCTTAAAATACGGCGTCCGTTGGACACGCACTTTGGAGACTGGAACATTTAGAAATTATGATTAAGATCTTTGGACTCGGAGTATTAACAGTAAGGACATTGTACGGAATTATGTGCGTTACCGAAATACATCAGACTATCCGTCACGGCCGACAGGGGAGAGCGGGGCAAAACGGAAGGTTGAAGATTGAGTATCTTTAACAATCTTTTCCGGCACATGGAAAAAAGTCTCAAATCAAATGTAGGATACGGGTCCATTTTACCCCGTGTTTCCGTCTTGCCCCACTCTCCCCTGCATGCATCTATCATCATACATCATACGTCCATCCGTTAATTTGATCATCGCCGAAACTAATCTGACGAATTAATGGTTTTTTCATTTGTCATATACAACGACGTTGAATATACGTGCGGAGGTCACGAGAGCCCTGTACACGAGTATAAGCTTCACTATCCACGGATATATACGATAATGAAAGAAAAAAATCGATAATCCTCATCTGCCAAATTTGCCTAAAAAAAATTAGAACCATTATATATCCGTATTAATCCCTTCACTGAGAAAAAGGATAGTATTTCCCACTATATCCAATAGTTCCCAGGGAGGAACGTCTGCATAGATAGTTTCTGATAGTGCACATTCAATTGGTCAAATCATAATTATGGTTGCAACGATGATTTTTTGTCATAGTCGTAAATATAAAATGTATTTTACAGTTACGACTTTTTATGGTAAAAAATTTTGTAATTTTTCATGGTAAAATTTTTTTATGGTAAAATTTTTGTAATTTTTTATGCTAAAAAGTCAGTATTGTTGTTTTTACTATGTCATTTTTTTCTCAGTGTTGATTTAATTTCGCCAATAAGCTTCCGACGATATTTCCTCACGAATGTGTAATTCCCGAAGGTAGAAGCTACACGCCGAGGCCATCCCAGCTATCCACTCGGTTACCGAAGTAGACCGATTATAGCATCACCGCCAGTCTATGCGAACTGGAAGACCATTCGACCGTCTCGTCCCTCCATCAACCCCCTTGATACCCCATAGATCATCCCCAACATCGGGCCACATTTACCTGTCGTGTACGAGCGTTGAAGACTTTCCGATGCAAATTCGTTCCCCTTAAGAAAATGATCAATGTTCGCCAGGTTGCTTTCCATATTTTACACCCGGCATCAGCGGCCGGATGACGAGAGCCCGCGGGTGGTGGCGCGCACCCCACGCGGCTACACGCCTCCCGTACAAAATGCTTGTAACTTTACCTGCAATGGTCTATGTGCGGTGTAGTCCGTGGCATTATACGCGGAGCTATGTAAAGCCGCTAGACAAAGAGCTCGGCGTCGATCCGCGAAAGTCTCCTCGCACAAAGCTCGATCCTTACGAGGATATCGCGTGTCACCCCCGCGCCCGCCCGCCGGTCGATGAAGTTCGCTGAATAACGTCAGACGACAGGGGGGGAGTTGTGCGATATTGCGTGAGTGATAATGGACGATCACGGAAACGAACGTGGGCGAAAGAGCTCCGGGCGACTTATCCTCGGGCATCCTGGGTAATCCGATCTCGTTGTCTATTCTCTTGGCGAACGAACGATCGGGGACCCGCGAAGCGTGCGCACATTCGCGTACCACGAAATTGGGACGAACCGAAGCTCGGAGGCTTTCGACGAGCGAGAGATAGTGCGGGCGCCGGATCGGCAGAGCGCGAGGGGGCTTCGGCGGACTATCTCGGGCAGATAAGTCGCCGCGTAAGAAAATCGCAAATCCTCGGGCAATCAAACTTCGTAAGTCTCCGGGGCAATTTTCTAACTGTCGAAGGAAATATGAATATTCAGGGAAAGTTCGGAAGACGGGCGGAAGATTGGGCGATTGGATCTACTTGTCCGGCTGATCGGACAATCGAGATAGAGCGAGGAATTCCTCGTCGCTGGTTTCAGGCCTGCCGAGGGAGGGAGTCTCGCTGCGCGCTGACTTCGCATAAGTTCGACAACAATAAGAGAAAATTGCAAGTACTTCTTGATGGTGTAAAAATCTGAAAAAAAATCA
>JAPYZC010001657.1:0-18737 GCA_030522665.1 Ichneumoninae sp. A BG-2022a | reverse complement strand
TTGATTTAATTGACAAATCGCAAAGGAATTCTTTTAGTCAATATTAACTAAAAGTTCGCACATCAGAATTCTCGAAATCCGCGATCGTCCGAAACATTGTGACACGCAGTGTCCGAACATAGGGACGTGCCGAAAAACCGCGTCCGAAGATCGGTACATTTGGGCTCTCTTGATACTTTCTTCCGTAATTAAAAAAATACTTAACCATTTATAATTAACCGGTGACTTTTGGAAATTAGAAACTATCAGCTAGATATTGGTTTCGGTTGTTTCAAGAAAAAAAATGTTCTTGATAAATTAATAAATGCTGGAATCTTAGGCTGCTCTTACCCGTCCGATCATTCGTACCTTTACCTTATCCACGCAAAACGCGAGTCCACCGTCTCGTCCCGCGACATCCTCTCGGGACTCGTGCCTACATAGTTACACAATGTCGCAACAAATATCATAAGCCCTCGGCGGGGCTCAAAAGAGTGGCGCGTTTTTACGATCCGAGGGATCGCCGAGAGAGAAATACTGCGAGAAATGATGGAGTCGCCGGGAGCCCGGGAGTATTTCTTTCCTTCTCATTCAGCGCAGAAAATAAGGAGTCGAAATAAATGGAAGGCTGAGACGGCGGTGACGGAGGGAAGGAGGCGAGGAAGAGGAGGAGAGAAACGTTCGCTATCCTCGTCCCTTTCGCTTTCTCGGCTCGGAGATCATCTGCCGCTATAACAGGCTGCCAGCTGGCAAAAAAGTCAAATACGAAGACGACGACGAATAAGAATAAGAAGAGGAGAACGAGGAGGTGGAGGAAGAAGAAGAAGAGGACCACGACGAGATTTCTCCGAGTTCTCTCCCTCGCTGCGCGATGCTATGTTGATGGCGTGTCGCTGCTTATTTTCAACCAGTTGGCTGCCTGCATACCTGGTTAGATCCGAGAGGGATCTCTGAAATGTTCTTGGCTCTGATCCGAAATCGCATACGCGCTAGAGGGGCCTTCCTCCTTTCCCTCTATCCACCCCTTCGGCCTCTCGCCGAGCATATTCCAACTGCCGTCTCCGACTCGCCTTCCGTCTCAACGTCATCGTGTCCGGAGGAAAATCTCGCCGTAGATGACAGGGAAAATAGGAATGCGTCACGGTGCGTTCCCCGTTACGCCTCGGCACCCTGAAACGCTGGTCAACCCTCGAAGCCTCTCCACACAGCCGCAAACTCAATTCCCAGCGTCCCTCTTTCCGCTCCCATTACCCTCACTCCGCCAAGAAAATATACGGAAGGAAGCCATTCACGGTTCTCCCTCCCGAAGATGCAAACCTTTTCCACATTTCACGGGGATATTCTAACTCCTTCGAATCTCTTCCCCCCCCCCCCCCCCTGGCCGCCCCCGTTACAATCTTATCGGCGTTCCACCGTGGAAGGCTTTCGCCGCGAGACCCTCCGACCGGGAATCTCTCGCCGGTGACTGGTAGCGGGAAAGCGAGGAAGAACGAAGGAAAATCGAGGGAGCGAACGAGAGGGAAGCAATACCCAGTGTGGCAACTCCTGCTTGATCCACGTAGTACCCGCACCCCCGAGGGTAGAGAGAAAGCGAGAAGGCGAACTGTGCGCCAGAGAGTAAGGGAGGCAAACCCCACTTCCCCATCTCCCCCCCCCCCCGCCCGACTAGGTAGAAGGGGTGTCGTGATAACGTCACGCTCTGACAGAGTGCCGCTGCTATCGCGCCGCCACACGCCGCCAGAGAAACAAAATGGAACCGACCAGTCGTCCCCCATACCGTGCACCGACCATCCACCTTTCCCTTCCTCTCCGCCGCTCTCTCCCTTCCTCCCTCCGGGCGCAACGTACCCGTGAGCGCGTATACCGTGTACTCCGTACTCGTATCTGGAGTACGGTACGTGTACGTACCTTTGCCCGTGAGGCAGCGTGCCGAGAATTCGCTTTCTCGTCGACGTGCCAACGTGCAAACCCGACCGATGACCCGTGCCAGCAGCGGCATAATCTGGAAGTATGCATACACACTGGAATGTCACACCGCCGCGGACCTCACTCAAACCCTTTCCAGTCGAAAATTATCTACGTCCGCGAACGACAGCGGTACTTCAATGACTTTTTTTTTACTCATGAACCGGTACACTTCAACGCTGGTAGCGGGGCTGTGTACGAAGTTTGTGTAAAACGGCGGGGACTATATATGAAGTTTCTATTTATATATATGGCAAACCATGGGGGCTAGAGTAAAAATGGTGAATATGGCCCAATCAGATTAACACGTAAATCAATGATATATGGACTGGTCCATATTCCTCCTTTTTACTCTATATCGCAGAAAAAGCCCCAAGCCATATGCACTGAGAGAAGGATCTTGGAAAAAGCACACTCGGAAAAAAAATTATTTAACGGCCACTGTCTATTAAGATTAAGAAAAATATTTATTTGATTTAAGTAAATATTTATTTTATTTAAGTAACTATTTACTTAATTTAAATAAATATTTTACTTAATCTTAATAAACTGTGGCCGTCAAATAAATTTTTTTTGTGGGTGCACCAAGTCATATGGTGAGTTTTGACCAGACAACATGGCACACCAGCCGTAGTAATTTTTAGCCAACCCATGTAGAAATTTTTTCCAGAAGTCGATTTGACAAAATGTTGCCTACCTGGCTAAGAATTTAGTGGATTAAAACTGAGAACTTTGTCGAATTTTTTTTTATGCATTTATACACAAAAAGATGGATCCACATAATACCGTCCGCGATCGCGACGTTACCGATTACTACCTTTTCCGGTAAGAATAACTTATGTTCGAGCAAGAATTACGGGACGCTCGGGTAACATCTGCGACAATGAAAATGACCACATTTTCTCGCAGAATATATTAATTTTAATACGAATGTTTGCCATGACGTCGCTGCAGTTCCAATGCATACCTCAAACTTCCCTCGTTTTTTATTTTTTACAGTCCATTCATGACTCACCGGCTGTATCGCAGTTGATTATTTCGCGGCCCGTCACAAAAGCCTGCCAAAAACCTATTAATTCGGAGTTTCGAGCATAGTCACCGGGGTTCGCCCGCTTTGGGTAAACTCGTATAATGAAACCGGCGATTATTCATTGGCGCTGCAATTCGCGATAAAGGGCGAGGGGTGGGGGGGCTGTCGGCTGATTGGTCGGGTTACGTGTTCGGCAGTGTGTTGTACTTTTTTCCCCTTTTTTTTTGGTTCAATAATCGAAGCGAGAAGAGTCCGTGCATATAGGAGTTTCCATGTATATAGGATCCCTAATGTTTGGCGGGTGCTCATTCGGTGGGAAACGCGTGCGGGGGAGCGGTGCGAGGGAGGGGGATCGATATGACGGTGCATACTGCACATACGCGTTTCCGGCGAGGACACACGCGTGCCGGCAGGGGGGGGGGGGGGTTGGATGGACGAGAGAGCGCTCAAATGCACACAAGGTCACACGGGTGTCCGCACACGGAAATCCGGATCGGATCCGCGCTACCGAGGCACGGGGTTTCCTCGTTGCCATACAGCGCGGACCGCGACGCATGCATGCTCGCCCGACTGAGACACACACTGATCGAACTGTTCGGCATTCGGCGCGTTGCCGATCGTGCGTGGTAGTGACTCGACGAAAATGCACCGCGTAGGCGCGTTACCTCGCGTACCCTCGCGTACCCTCGCGTCCGAACGCACCGAGTCCCCCCCGTGTGTGTGCTCCGCGCCGCACGTGCGAGCATACAGCACTCTCACGCGCGCATCGCCGCCGCCGCGGCGTCTGTGTTGGCCTGTGACGCTTTTGCAGACTCGTTTTACCGAACGGGAAAATAAACGGCGCTACGGCCGCTCACGGAAACGCCGATACGCAGCCGGTAAATATATGTATGGACACGTATATTTTGTATCCGTGTTTATTCCGCGGGGCCGTACGTGTATCCGTATCAGGGTTCGATGCTTTCGCGCTGGTAGCGTCGTCGCACTCGTTCGTTCCGCGCGCCTATATCAAAGAGCCGCAATAAATAGGAAGGTCCGATATTAATTCCGTTAATTGTAAAATGCATTCGGCGTGACCGCTACACAACCGGAGCTCACCGGGGTATCCGGGAGGAGGGTTTAAAAAAAAATAAAAATCGACGAGTATGTGTGCATGTGTGTTTCCGCGTGCGTTTTCCGAGTTTCGAAACGAGAACGCCGCCAGCTCGTAGTGGGCTAATGGGTATATGTATATACAATGGGAGGGGGGGGGGGGTGATGCTGGTTTCGCTGGCTGGGTGAAATAAAGAGGAGGCGAGAGCGTGAGGTGGAAAGAGGAGAGCCAGGGCACTACCGGTGAGGCAGTCCTGCCGAGTGTGCGGGAGGGACCGGTAGAGCGAGAGCTTTCCCGAGCTGTAATTAAAAGCGGAATGTTAATTACTCTTTGCATTACCGAAAAGCAGCATGGGTCGGTTATATCGCTGGATGGAAAAGCTTGCTACACGCGGCCGTGCTAGACCGGTCCTTTCCACCCCTCTGGCTAAATGTGTCGAGAGCGAACCCGGCTACGAAAACTACAAATCACAACTTCCGCGACTTTTTATTTTATTTTTTTAAATGCGTTGGGGTTAATTGCGTTCCGATCACTTGTGCACAATTAAAAAATTCTCTAACATTCGACAATCATTTGTGATTCTGAAATGTAGTCAGTTTAATTTTTTCGTACTTATTAAAAAAAAAATCCCAGATCAGAATATAATAAATTTCAGAAGTTCAATTTTTGTTTATTTCGATATTTTCTTCTTTTTTTTAATTGGACTCCTTCGGCAATATTTTTATATTTGGATGCGTGGATGGTTTAATACGATCCCGGCACCCCTATTAACAATTTGCCTCGCGGCGTTGTCGATACAATTTTTTTTATCGACAAAAATAAAAACATGTGTTTTGGAACCGAAATTTTTTGTCGCCGCAGGTCATCGCGACCGTTAAATAATGAAAGTACCAAATCAAAAATACCAAATCCTGCTCACATCCTGTTTCAAATACCCGCAACGTGTGTAGAATTCCGCCGCTCGTACAAAGAATTTTTATATTTCTTATTTAGTAAAAAAAAAAAATTCCCAGATCCAAACATAATTGCAAGAGCTCAATATTTACCTTTATTTTATATATTTTGTATTTTTAATCCATAGGACCCTTTTTACAATTTTTTAAATATTCGGACCCGTGGATTATTTGATACGATACCCTCACTGTTATCCACAGTTTGCCTCACGGCGTTGTCGGTACGATTTTATTTTATCGACAAAAATAAAAACATGTGTTCTTGAACCGACAGTTTTTGGTGTCCCCATAGGTCATCGCGATAGTTAAATAATGAAAGTACCAAATCGAAAGGAGTATCCTGCGCAAAGGGAAAGGAAGTATCCTGCGCACGTCCCGTCCGAAATGCACGTAACGCGTGTAGAATTGGTCCGCTCGTCGTTAGCACGCGTTTCGCGTCTGCGGATACAAAGAAGAATGACGAGGAGGCGACCGGGGCGTGGTCGACGGACGCGAGATTCTGCTCTCGCTGGCTCAAAACCCTCGTAAATACGGGGCAACGATTCCGCCAGAGAGGGAACGTAACGCCGCTTCGGTGGAGAGACGAGGAACAAAGGAGAAGCAAAAAGGACGAGATGATTTATAGAAACTTAACTCCCCGGGGCCTTTTCTCAGTTTCGGGGCCCAAACATTCTCCCCGCTCTCGTCTCGCTCCCTCCCCCGTGACTTTCTCTCTTATCCTTCGGAGGACGAGAAACGGCGCGCGCGAAACTCGACGACTTTGTGTCTATCTTCCTATATATATTGTGTTTCGGGGTTCCCGTCGGTCCGGATCTCTTTCTCATTCGTTTCTCCGGACGAGCCGGCCCCGCGACGGCGAGAAAGAGGAACGATAGCCGAAACGGAGATTTCTATGAGACGGTCGAATGGTTGCGCGAAACGAGTCCCGAGACCGGCTGGAACTGCCAAAAGAGGAAGAGGAAAAATAAATTTTGCGGGAGATCGGGAAGGGAAGAGGACGGCGAGATTGGGAGGAGAGAGACGGATAAGGCTCGCGAAGACCGCGGGGCCCGGTTATGTGCGCCACCCTCCCTCTCGGAATATTTAATTACAGCCTTAACGTCCGCGAGAAGAAAATAACGTGAGCTCAGGTTGGGGCTTCTCGAAAAGCCCTCCGTCGGTGCAGCGACCGACACACACCGGCTAGCTCGGGCGCCCTATGTGTTTACCCCGTACTTCTAATTGCTTTCGTTGGCGAGGCCGCCTCTCCTTCTTCCTTTATCTCTCGGTATTTTTTCCGTCCCGCTCGGCCATTACGGAGCGAGAAGGCAAAACGAAACGCAGATAGGAAAAGGGATCTCGTATGCTGCACAGCTCACTGTGTTTACGAGCGTCTCGGACGGACGCTGCTAGACGGACTCTCTTGCCAAGCAATAATTATTAAGAACCGCGGTTTAGTGTGCCCCGAAGATCATTCCGTCTTTTCTTTTTTTTTTTTGTTCCGTTCGGTCTGTAAATTCACTGTACCGGCGGATTGGCGCGGTGGCAGCGGACTTAACGATCGGACGCTCAATGTCTGAGGAAGTGTTGCTCGCGTTGTTATCTTGTCGCTCGGTGCGGATATTAAAAAGAAGACAGATTTGCCAAAGTACCGCCTGCTGGGATGATTGTAGAATGATTGCATAAATATTTTGTTTGTAGGAGAAAAAAAATCGGGCTTTTCACGAAAATTCTGAATCGTTCATGAGGAAGCAAAAGGGCACAGTGGTGTCGGATTTAACGATCGGACGGTTAACTTCAAATACAGTTTTACTTGCATTGTTATCTTGACGTTCGCTCGCAGAAAAATAATTTATTTGACGTCCTCAAATAAATATTTGTTTAATTTATATAAATATTTATTTAATTCAAATAAATATATATTTGAAGGCTGACGGACTTCAGTAAATGGCCTATTGACCCACCCGAAGGCATTGTAATCTATAAAAAAAAGAAACTAAAAAAATTAGAACTCGCATTGTAAGGGAGGTAATTAAATGTCTTTTATTACTTCTACTATTTGTTTGAATTAAATAAATAATTATTTGCCGGTCACCCTTCAAATAAATTATATTTCTGACTGCGGTGCATACATAAAACAGCAGATACCAGAAACCCGCCTACCGGGATGGATTGTAGAACGATTGCATCGATATTTAATTAATCGGAGAAATTCGTCCTTTTCACGAAAATTCCGAATCGCCCGAGTTTCAAACTCTCCCGGATGCCTCTATACACCCGAGGAGGCAAAAGGGCACAAACGGCCATGTTGCTACGAGGTTCCCGGTGGCCAATGGCGGGCTGAGCACCTGCCTCCCATCGTCTCACTCCACGAGGCGAGTTCTCCCGGTGAGCGCGTGTGTGCGTTACATCCAAGCACGCGCGTTTGCATCTACCTCACTCTGTCCGGCTCGCCCGTGCTCCCTCGTTCCCGTTGCACGGTACGTGTAAGCAGGGTGCATGCGCGACTGTGTGCGCCCCCCCTCTTACCCCCCATTAACCTCGGGCACGTACCTCGCGAGAGGGTTGCAGAAACCTCGGTGGTTGGCGAAAGAGGAAAAGGGAAAACCGAAACGAGGGAGTTGCGAGAGAGGGCGGATACCGTCATTCACCGCACCCTTTCGTTCTCTTTGATTCCTCGTCCACCCCGTCCACCCCGGCGCCGTCCGTCTTTCTTCCCCCTTCGCATTCAACCCTGCAGCTTTCCATTCTTCTCATATTCTCCGAAGATGACTTCCTCCAAGAGCGTTGCAAAAATGTTTGATCGCCGAACGGATGCTGTTTCGAGGTCAAGGTCGGGTTGCTTTTCGATGCACTGTACAGATAGAGTGCAAAGAAATCTTACATACGGATGTAGTCTTGAGCGATAACAGAAAGCGGCATGCAGCTAAGTAACTGTAACTAACTTAAAACTAAAGTAATAACGACCATAGAAACTTCGACAAGAAAATAATAACCAGTAGAAATACGAAACATAATAATAATAGTAACAATAAAGAATGAAAGTAAGTTGGCACCCCAAACCTTACAGCAGCCCCTTCGAATATTGCCTCCTTACTGAAAATAATGGAAGTAATGGAAATAATGGAAATAATATAAATAATGGAAATAATGGAAATAATGGAAATAATGGAAATAATGGAAATAATGGAATTAAGGAAAATAAGGAAAATACAGAAGGTAAAGAAAATAACAACGATAAAGATCGAGAGTTATGTTCACGTACGAATCGAAGTGAAAAAAGAATGGTACAGTGGGAAAGACGGGTGGAATAATATAATTGGCGCTGAGATATCGGAGCATGACCTCCCTCGCCCCCCGTACGGTATATTAATGAGCCGCGAAAGAGCTCGATGCTCGGGCGCTCGACGTGACGTTAATTGTACGTTGTCGAGAGACGGACACAGCCGAGAGAATGAACGTATGTAACGTATGCGCAGTCACATTGTCGTGCCGAGGGTGTGCGTACGAGAGATATCGACGACTCACGCGTTCGACACTCGAGGTCGTCTCGTCGGGATTCGGAGCTCTTTATAGTCGATAAACATTAACGTACGTACATAACCGCCCTCCCGCCGCGTACCTGCATCGCACATGTGTATATATGCGTGTACGGCAGAGAAATGCAAGGTGTCGATACTCTCCGGCGAACCGCGTGCGTGTCCCCTCGCGAGCGTCGGAATGAAGAGCGAGTTCGATAATCTGGGCGATGCGCGCGCGAACCGCCACACAGTGACAAGGTCGACCTCCGCGAGCGATGACAATCTCCGCGGTCCGCGTCCTCGCCGCGGCTGTGCTTGACGCCGTGCCAATTATACGGACCCCGTGCGAGCAATTTATACGCCGATGCATGCTTTGCTTACCACATGTACAGGTTAACGCTATATCTATACGCAATCGTCGTGCGTTATATAGCTACGCGTGGGTTTCTTCGCCTTCCAGAAAATCCCCGATGTATTTATCTGCATTACCGATCGGAGCGAATTTTTTAGCAACTGATAAAAAAAAAAAATTTTGATGGAATCATCCGATTTTATTTGGCGGTTGGCCGAGCTTTTAATAATTTTTTTATGCAATTTTTTTATCAAATTTAATAATTATTAATTATGATTCTATTGTAATGTCTTCAGCTGTAGAGAAGAGATGTGAAAAAAAAGAATCCGTATGATAATGGACGGTCTTCCAAAAAATCTCCGGTGGATTTAATTTACATTACCGACATGAGAATTCATTTTTTTAGCTACCTCTAAAAAAAATCTGACGGATCTATCAGATTTTATTTGACGTTGGACCGAACTTTGGATAATTTTTTATACCAATTAAAAAAAAATGAACAATTATTAATTATGATTACGATACATTGTTTCTATTGTAATATGTTCGGCCGTAGCGAGGAGATTTAAAGAAAAAAAAATGCGTACGAGAATGGACAGGACGGGAGAGAAATAATAAGAACGAGAAGAATGAGAGGTGGAGCTGAAGCCCAGGGTACCAGTTAAAATCTTCATTGCGGTCAGCCATATTCTTCGTCCGTTTATGTTCCTCCTCGGTTCTCCGCGGCCTCGAGTTATAGTACACGCAGTCTCCCCCTGCAAAGCCTTCTCTCTCGTACCAATCTTCGCGTGATTCACTCGATGGTTCACCTACACTTATGCCGCACTCTCTATGTGCGGCCGCGAGAGCACCTAAGGGCAACGATGCGTACACGTGAAGGTCGACGAGGGGGTAGAGGGGGTCTTCTTATTATTATCTTTCTTTCTCCCTCCATCGTCCGTTCGCCTCGTTGCACTCTCTGGGCAATGCGCTCTTATGCACTTGAAAGCGCGCCGGCCGGTAATAAGGCCTTGCGCACCGTGCTCTCTGTACATCATCGTAGCTCAAAGCACTGAATTTCCCACGCGCCACCGCAGCCGCGATTAGTATATGCGTTGCCGGAGAACAAATTATCTACTTGGTATTTTCGTATTTTTTTTTCTTCTCTACCCACCTCTTATCCCCTCCCCGCTGGGAAAGCATCTCCGGGCGGAGAGTACGATGCTAGGTGCATGAGGAAAAAAAAAGTATGGCGTTTCGCCGTCAGCGCCATTGGCAACGCGTCCGGCTCTGTGCGCAGTCCGATGCAATACGGTAAATATCCACTGCGCAAGAAGATGGCTCTCCGCGGCCGTTTCTTCATCTCCGCTCTCAACCGCTCCTAATACCAGTACTCCGGACATTTTTTTACCTCCACTGCTGACGTGAGCCTCGAATATCTAGGTGTATCCTCGAAGAACCTCGGGGAACCTCGACTCTGCATAGAATATAGTTTCTCGCGCCATCGCTGACTTCCGCCGTCCATCCAGGGATTCTCTCGGTTCTCTCTTTGCATCCTCGTATTTCTTTTCGCGTTGGTCTCTGCGTTTCTATCCACCATAAATATGCTAGGGATTTAGGTGTGTACACTGAGAAAAATAAATGGCTGAATTAAGCAAATGCGCGGTGACATACGTTCAAAGGTGTATTCGGTTAGTATAACAAAAATGTGTATTTCAATCGACCAATTTTGAATAAATCGAAGCAACTAATCGTTTAACAAAACAATGCTTTATTTGCAACAAACAAATAACAGCTTTGAACGTATGTCACCACAACTTTTGGTTAATGCAACCAATTTTTTTTCTCAGTGTAAGCAAAAAAAAGTATGGCGTTGCGACATCAACGCCATTGGCAATGCGTCCAATTCAGTGTGCAGTCTGATGCAACACGGTAACTATCCACTGTGCAAGAAGATGGCTCTCAGCGGCCGTTTCTTTAACTCCGCTCTCAGCCGCTTGTAATACCAGTACTTCGGACATTTTTTTACCTCCATTCCTCACGTGAACCTCGGATATTTGGGTGTATCCTCGAAGAACCTTAGGGAACCTCAACTCTGCATAGAATATGGTTTCTCGCGCCATCGCTGACTTCCCCCGTCCATCCACGGCCTCAAAGTCGTGTTCTCTCGGTTCTCTCATTCCCGCGCTCTTCCTCTTCGCATCCTCGTATTCTTCGCGCGCTGCTCTCTGCGTTTCCGTCCACCATAATAATTCCGGCCCGCGGGAGTGATTTTTATTTAGCCTCGTTTCATTGCCGGACGATGGCCTATGGGGGCAGCGAGAGAGCCCGCCACGCTATGTTATTAGCGTCTGGTGCTCGCCGTTATTGCCCTGGCTCTACCGACGTTCTTTCTCATTCCCTTCAATTCTATCTGCATTCAACGTGTGTGTCTTCCCATCTCGCTCTCTCTCGCGCATTCTCACACACGCGGCGGAATGGTGGTGCTTAAAAAAAATAGGAATACAAGAACGAAGGAGCGACCGGAGAGAAGTCGAATGGAGTCGAAACGAGAGGGATCGGACGAATGAGAATTCTTCGTGAACGAAGCGAGACGCTATACCGAGGGTCCGCCACATCCTTGCCTCTACTCATTTCGTTTCTCTTCTGCTCAATATGGGGATAACGAAGAAGTTTCACTCCCGGCGCGGAGCTTCGCCTATTCGATATAGTAATTAGAACATTTTCATAAAAAAAAAAAAAATTCAGTACATTTATCTTATAAATATTTTACAAAGTTATCTGTTTATTTATCCCAATTTTGAACTTTCAGCGCGAAGCTTTGCCTATTCAGTATAGCAATTAGCACATTTTTGTAAAAAAAAAAAGATGTTCAGTAAAATATCTTACATACTTTTTGCCAATTTCGTTGTTTGTCGCAACTTTCAACACTCCAGAAGGTCCTCCTAAGGGCGACCGGAAGTGACGTATTTCCGGTAATGACGTCACTTCAGGTTGAATAAATGAGATTTTCAAACCGGAAGTGACGTATTTCCGATAAATTGAAGAAAATCTAAATTTCCCATTTCTAAATTCCATAAACCAAACCTAATTCGCGAAGTATTATGTACAGTGATTTATCGTACTTGAAATATCGCGATTTTTCTTTACAAATTTCGGTTGTCGTCTCAAGCGCGTGCACGTCGCGTCGGGAGAGTCACAAAGCGTGCCGCGCGTCCCGTGGTTCGTTGTTCGGTGCGCAAGACATCGGGTTTGTTTTACGGCGCAGTTAAATGCGATTTAGGTTTTAATTAAAGCTAACTCGGCCTCTCTCGGCCGTGTACGGCGAGGGGGCGGTCTTTCGCGAGCGAGACGGAAATCTCGTGCGAGGGAAAGAACGCGCTCTCCTTCAGATCCTCCGGAGAGGAGAGCCGAATTGCCGGAGGCCCTTTCTCGGCTGCGTTACACGAGAGAGGGAGAGAGTGCCGGAGACGAGTGACTCAAGAGAGAAGCCTATACACCAACCACGGTCGGCGATAAAATATACACGCGCGTTTTTTCCATCCTTCCCTCCATTTCGTACCGGCCCGGAGGAGAGCGGGCGCGCTCGATCGTCCGGGCGACTCAAAAAAAAAGAACGAGGAAGCATGGAAGGCGCAGGCCGGTAGAATCGCGAGGCCAAAAAAGAGAAGGTCTCTCCCTCGAAGGGGCGACAAAAAGAAAACGCGTGTGCTTGACTCGCGGAACCGCTCGTCTCTCCTCCGGTAAACGGGCAGGAAAGCTCATAAAGACGGTTTACTGCCCCTCGCCGCGCGGGTTGTTCGGTTCACCGTTGGTCCCGTGTCCCGTCTCCTCCGGGTTGGCCGTGCGCGCTGGTTCGCCGTGTTGCGATCGCGGGGATCGTAGCGGCCCGCATTCGCCGGCGAGACGCGCCGGTCCGGCCCGAGAACCGGAGGAAGGCCCGCCCGCGAGAGAGCGATCCACAGCGGCCCCCACGGTGAACGCGCGGTGATTGATACCGCGGGATTGAGTGATCATCCGCCATAACTCGGAGGAACGACGCCGCTGCGAGAGCGAACGAGGGAACGAGCGAGCCCGGCTATGGCGAACAGATGCTGTCTCACCCCTTGGCGCAAGTCCTCAGACGAGGACAATAAGAACGAGAGATATCGCCGAAGGTGGAGGAAGAATACACTTGGAAACGCGCCCGTTACATCGCTTCGCGGTGCTCTTATTCTCGGCGGAAGAAGATGAGAGATGAGGGGCACAGGAAGCAGGAAGACCTTGACCGAGAGACGCGGAACGGAGAATTGATCGAAGAGGCCGGCGAACGACAACGAGGTAAACAGGAAGTGCAGCGGAGGAACACGAGTCTCATGAATCTTATTCATGCCGTGCTTCTTGCTCAGCGTCGACTCCTCGCCTCAACTTTTTAGCCTCTCTCGACTCTGCCGCGACCCTCGGCTGCACCCGTACATGGACCATGCGTCGCGAGGCCGAGGATTCTGGGGGGTGCGGGTGGGAAATTAGGGGCAAAACGGGGTTTTTGGGCAAAACTCAATTTTCCAATAATTTTTGGATCGGACAAGGTGGCAGAAAATCCTGATGTATCCGATAGGGCGAATTCGAGCATCCAAAAATTATTGGAAAATTATGTTTTGCCCAAAGACCTCGTTTGGCCCCCTTGCCCCATTTTGCCCCGCTCTACCCTATATCTTGGATTGCAGCGGAACTGCCACCCCCAGCGATCCCGCTCGCTGAGGGTGAGTTCGTGTCCCAGCGGGGACGGAGCTTCGACGCGGTCGAGACTGCGAGACCGCAACCAGGGAGTGCACGTTGAGTATTTGCAGCGGTACCAATCTCTCCCTCCTCTCTCGCGCGTGCGGTGCACCCGCTCTCTCGCAGGGACTCAGGAGCGAAAGCGGGAGGGCGAGCGAGATTGGTAGAGAGAAAGCGAGGGTCTGGCGTAATGCACGGGCGCGTATGACGTGTGCGGATAATTGCAGTAGTTGCAGCCAGGACCTCGCGCAGACCTCGCGGCGTTGGTGGTGATGGCGAGCGCGCTCCTCTCGTCGACTCCACTGCCAGACCCGCTAGTCTGGGTCCCAGCCATAGTTTCGCCTCTGCGCGCTCAGGCTTCCCTGGCTGCCTCGTCCACGGTCTCTCGCAGCCCGGTGTACCCTCGTTCCATGCACACCCAGCCCGTTACCTCTCTCGCTCCTCCACCGACTGCGAGCTTGCGGTGGCAAAGGGTGTCACCACTCCCCCTCGCGCCACTAATCAAATTCAAATGCATATAGCCCCGCGCGCGCGATCTCGCACTCCGTGCGACCAGGGTTAGAGCGCACGGTACACACACGGCTTTCCCGTTGATGAAATTATGGTCGACTGCACTCTGCGCCACCGTCCGGTTGTGTTCCACCCGCATCACCGCCATGGTGTGCGGGTCTGTATGTGTTTCCATGAATATATATGACTGTGTGGGTGCGCGTTGCTCCAATGCATTTTGGGTCGAATCCGGGAAACCGGTCGACGATCTTTACCCCTGTCCATCTCCGTCCCCTGAAACGATATCGAAAATCGGGTCGAAGAGTCAACCGGCCGAAACGGGGCACTCTATTCGAGATGAGAAATTTTTGGTTTAGGTACCGCGAGTAATTGGCTAAAACCCTCCAGTTGCATCTCCATCCTATGTGATCTGCTCGCATCTACCACCCCGCTCGACATGCGGATGACCGGGCAAAGTCACGACATTAATCCTTACACCGGTATGATGTCTTATCCGTATTTAAAGATCATCGAGAAGATCGTCTCTCCACTGGGTTACATGTTCACTGTAAAAAAAAATTAGTTTGAAAATTAATGAACAGTATTAGAAGCTTTTTTGCATAAACCGTTTCCGAAATGTGAAACACATGTGCGTTGCAATTTTACAGTAAAATTTGTATTTTTCACGAACATTTTTGTAAATGTCAAACAAAAGATTTGCAATTTTAATATCTGATATTTTTATTTTGCAATCAAAGTACACTAATGTTTAATTCATATGAGTAATGTTAGCAAATTTCAAGTGCCAGTACATTAAATTTACAATTTTTTTTACAGTGTTGCACTGTACAAAAAAAAATTACTGACATGCTCGTTCAACTATTTACCCAAAATTTTTATAACAATATTCCATAATGTGTAAATTTTTGAGAACGGGGTCAAGGAGTCAACGGGACAAGACAGTCCTCTATTCGAGATGAGAAATTTTCGCTTTGGGTCCCGTGATAAATTGGCTAAAACTCTCATCTACCGCCCGCTTGGCACGCGGATGATCGGCAAAAGCCGCGACACTAATCGTGACGTCGGTACGACGTCTTATCCGCATTGAATGATCATCGAGCAGATCGTCCCTCCACTGTCTTGCATGTACCAGAGGACGATGCAAAGTCCCGCAAAGATCGGCGCCGAGGATGATCCGCCAGCCTCCTCGAAGAGCGTGCCGCAAACGTGCATTATACCTGAGCGAAACACCGGTCCCATGACGCAGGGTGACTACAGTCAGCCAACACCATAGTCCCCGCACAACACCGGCCATGATGCTCTGATGCACATAATGGGCGGGATGTGCACTTGCCGCGGGAGCCAATTATTCGATACTGCAGAGCGCGGTCGCGAGCGCGCGCGCGCCCGGCTGGTTCGCTCTACACGTATGCCGCCACCATCGGCTCGCTATCTCGCGGACTCATCGACTGTGCACTGTGTTAGGACGCAGACACGTGCGTGTGTGCGCTACACCCAAGAGCAGTGAAACTGACCGGCGCTCTACAGTTTTATCCGACGAGCGAGCGGCAGAAATCGTAGCGGACCGGTCAGCTTCAACGTCCCGTCATCGTCGCGTTTTCAGCGGGTACGCAGGGTACGTACGGGCCTCTCGGCGAACTCTGCGCTACCATAGCCCATCACCGAGAACCGGAGGAACGGCAGCGTTATTCTCTCATTTCGCCTTTTCTCCACCTTCCGCGCGTCCGCGGAGGTCCGCGAACCCGTCCGGACCGCATCGCGGGGCTCTTCTCACTTTGCTCTCTGGTCGAGTCCTTTATTTTTCCCGGCCCGAAGGGCGATGCGCATCGTGAAGGGATCTCGCCCAAAATGTGCATGTATAAAGACGCGAGGGAGTCGCGCCCGAGCGGTTTTCTCTTCATGCATCTTAGAAAGCTCCGATGTCGAGACCTCTCTTTTTGGGTCTCCCGTTGATTCCCTCGTTCCCCACCGTCCTGTTCTTCTCTGGAAAGAGGAGCCTCGCCGATCGGGTGCGGACCCGGAGAGGAAAGTAAAAGGTTCGATTCCGCCTCGTCCTCTCCACCGGGAGGAAGAGAGGTGCCCGATGAGACGAGAAGCGCCATTACAATACCAAATGCTCCTCTTCGCAGCATCGCGGTCCGAATCGCGAGAGCTCTTCGAGGTGTGCCGGAGAACGTCCGCCCGATCTCTTCCCTCCGCCAATGCTTCTGCCCGATATACAGCATTGTACCTTCGTCGCCGTCCTCGTCCTCGTCGTCCTGATGCCTGCGGACAATGGGCAAAACCCTTCAATTGTATTGAAATCCCTCGCGAACAAATGTGCGGCCAAATTCGTCAATAAATCTACAAGTCAACCGGGAGAAGGAGGCGGCCGAGGGAGACGCGCAGCAGCCCCGAGACCGTTTCTCGTCGACCGGTGTATTTCAGTTTTGCGCGGTCGGGTCGTTCCTTTCGGCCCACGGAAAAAAAGATCATTGAATCAAGTAAAATTTGCTTGCCGGCTGCCAAAGAAGTAAAAACGTTGTTACAATTAAACTCTGAATTCGGACAATTTTGTACCGGATTGAAACGATAACATGTCACTTTGACAGTCTTGCTGTTGTTTCAATATCATATGGAATTGTAAGGATTGAAAATAGAATTGTGACAAACATTTTTTTCTTCGGCAGCCCGCAAGCGAATTTTTTTTAGTTCCGAGACTGTTCCGTGGAGTCAAAAACGACCGAGCCGGTCCGCAACGAACCACGAACGAGACGCGTTTTGTTCGTCGTGACGCGATCGATACTACTTCATCCCGAATCTCGATCGGCGAGGATGGAGCCTCGGCTATTTCACCGATCGCTCCGAGACTGCAATTTGCTCCGGGGCACCTGGCGAACGTGCCGTTCCACCGATCGTCTCTGTTACCGATTCTCCTCGTCCGCTTCACTCCCGATAATTGAGGATCTCGGGCTTCGCGCGCCCGACAAGAAACCCCCCGCACCACCCCTCGGACCGTTTGGAATTACAAGGAATCGTGTAATTGCGGAGTTATTTGCAAATTATTGTTATCGTCTCCGTGCACCGCCACGGACCGATGCACCACCGTCGAATCGTGGGTTTCTCGTCGGAAGATTTGCTCGACCGTTTTTCGGATACCTCGTTCGTACGATCTCTCCTCCGTCCCGCGTCCTTTCGCCGTCTCGTGTACCTCCCGTGCTTCACGAGCTGAAGTATGAAGGATCAAGTTTTACGTTATCGGTCCCTCGATCTCGTTACTCGAGGCAGTGAAAGGGGGAAATCGCGTTCGCTCCGCTCAGGCCTTCTCGCTGCGGATTAATTCGGATCCGATAAATCCGAATAAAATTCAACATTTCCCGACGCGAATTGAAAGTCTGAATTGCGAATTAAAAAAAAAAGTCTTCGACGGCCTCACCAAACGATTCGCTGTCAACCAAATAAATAACATTGAACCACTATGCGCGCAGCCGCGACAGCCGATAACACAAAAATGCAAATCACCTACGCACACAATCTTCCAACAGCTTCAACAAACGGCCACTATAGTGAGTCCAGAAAATGCACAAATACAAGTATAAGATATATACTGGTACTGGTATATTTTCCATCCATATCATCAGTAAAATAACAAAACCACAGCAATAAAGTTAATTAATTTAATTAATTAATTTTTTACTTTACTTTACTTACTTTACTTACTTTACTTACTTTACCTTTACTTACTTTACTTACTTTACTTACTTTACTTACTTTACTTACTTTACTTACTTTACTTACTTTACTTACTTTACTTACTTTACTTACTTTACTTTTTAGAGTTATAGACAAAATCTTGGGCTGAAGGACTCAGGTCGATGGCCCATTGGCAGTTTTATTAAAAGCGACGTATCAATAAATAGAGAGATGTATCGGAGACTGTAATGATCAACGGCTACAGTCAATAAATACCTTTTTACTACTACTGTCTTCGACGGCTTTTAAGTCTCGAATGTCCGCGATTAGAAAGCGTCCGATTTTGTCCGAGGACGCCGGTTTGTCGCGGTTCTTTCCGATCCCCGCCAGTTATTTATAATCCTTGGGAAAAGCGTCGAGCGACTTTCTCTCAAAAATGTATAGCCTGTAATCGTCCCGATGCGAACCGAGAGACGGTCGACTCCCGTGGGAAAATAGAGAAGAGCATAGAGAGAACGCTCGACGATCGTTTCCTAAGAGCTGCTTATGCAATTTTGATGATGTTTCGCCCCCCACTCCGCCTCTCTCTGTCCATTTCAAGCGATTCCGCCTCAGCTTTTGGTGTACATGTATTCCCGACTGGCCCTTGAGGTCTATCGTATTTTGCCCGTCCCTTCGCGTCTATACGTCCCGGCTCGTCCTTTCTCGGCCTCGGCGAAGAGGGGCAAGAGGGAGGTCCGGATAGCCCAGAGAAAGCCTCTTGGCAACCCCCGCTATATATCTATTCGCGGCATTTCCAATCATTGTAAAACCCCCGACAGAAATATAAAACCATAAACCGATCGGGCGAACGATATGGATTCATATATAATGCAGAGACGATCCCGCAACTTCGATGTCTGCTGCTGTTTCCCTGTAAACCCAAAAAAAAAAAAAAAAAAAAAAA
>JAPYZC010001656.1:0-26766 GCA_030522665.1 Ichneumoninae sp. A BG-2022a | reverse complement strand
AAGTAAGCGAATATTGCAAGCACTTCTCGATGATATAAAAATCTGAAAAAATGCATGCAGATTAAAGATACTGAAAAGATTAATTTTGCACAATAATAATTCCAAAATCTTATTAACAAATTAATCAAAAAATTAATTGTTCAACAAATTGCCCGGCAAAACAATTTTTTTTTCTATGAAAATGATTCGTTTATTTTTCAGAATACGTATGAATTTTTTCAGATTTTTCAATTAGTTTTAATTTTTGTGTTTTTTCATACATTTTTTCCATATAAAAAAAATGAAAAAATCCAATTTGTTAATAACATTTTGGAATCAGTATTATGCAAAATGAATCTTTTCAGTGCCGTTAAAATGCATGCATTTTTTCAGATTTTTATACCATCGAGAAGTACTTGCAACATTCACTTACTTTTCGATAACTTATGCGAGATGAGCGGGAAGCGACATAGCTGCCTTAACGCGGAGGGCTCGAATTAGTTGGATGCGAGGGATAACGCGGAGGCTCGGATAAGCGCGATCCTACTGTACTAACCATGTGTGGCACTTCCACTAGGCTATGAACGAACAGTTTTGTCCCGATCTAATGATGACCATGTCGTAACGACTCTCGGGGCTCAATGAGGGCGGCACAGCTTACAGGTGTAATTATGCAATCGCCGAGATTAGGGACAGAGCCAGTAAATCCTCTCATTGGGATCGAACGCAGTCGTTGCAGGTGTTTGCAGTATGCAGCGCATTTGCGGGATGCGTGCCTTGGCTATTCCTCGTTGCGTGATTGAAGCTACCTGTACACGGGTGTACCCAGGGTAACGAGTGCGTCAACTTGGAGGAACCTGATGAAACCTCTGAGCTTATGCGAATAGAATATAGATCTTACGCTCGGTTGGCGCAGGAAATTGTGTTGGGTTAGGCGAAGCCCCTTCGCCGGGCACGAGAGAACCTTCCACGATGTTGGAACGTCCTTACGTCTTGTTACGCGTCACTTAGGCGGACAGGGGCAAAGACTGCAGCTACCCTCGACCTGCCGTATTCGCAGTCAGACAGCGGCTAACAACGCCCTCCATGTATACCTCCGTGCCAACGTCAATACCCTTCGGTGGTAACTAGATGGACGAACATTGCCATTGGTTCGGTGCTAATTAAACTAAGAAGAAGATGGATATTATACACGCGTTGTTTAACGACCCTGAAGATATCTGCATGACATTAAATTTCATCGTTGGCAAGTCTCTGTCAATGGGACTATTTTAGGAAAAAACTTAAATGGTTCATTTGTAGAATTTTATTGTCTAAGTAAACTTGCCCGAGCGGGGTTCGTGCGATGCAAAACGCAGCCGCTATAACTTGATGAAATTTCGTCTCGTGCAGATATCTTCAGGGTGATGTTGTTTATGGTTGACCATTTTAGGGCGTTACATCGGGACCTGGTCAGGGCCCTATCAGGCCTTCTCCAGGCCCAATCAGGGGTAATGTAACCGTTTGGAATTCCTACCAGGGTTAGTCCGGTATTAATAAAATCGATAACGGGAGGATGAAGTTCCGCCTGTTTTCAGGGTCTTTCAACGCCAAGGCAGAACTTATTTACCGAGCACACCTGTGTTTTCGTTAACTTCGCGCGCAAGAAAGAAGTTATGATAGACGATAGCCATCTCAGAACATGTTCCTAGCTCACAGTTGGAGTGAACTCAGCTGCACCCTGGTGATTACTGGAACGAGAAATGTTGCCATTGGTCCGTTGCTGACAAAATCAAGAAAATGAATGTGGACATACTCTTGTTGTTTATGCATGGCCATTTTAGAGCGTTACATCTGGACCTGGTCAGGACCCTACCAGACCTTCTCCAGGCCCAATCAGGGGATAATGTAACCGTTTGGAATTCCTATCAGGGTTAGTTCGGTATTAATAAAATCGATAACAAGAGGATGAACTTCCTCATACTCCTGTTTTCGGGGTCTTTCAACGCCAAGGCAGAACTTATTTACCGAGCACACCTCTGTTTTCGTTAACTTCGCGCGCAAGAAAGAAGTTATGATAGACGATAGCCATCCCAGTACATGTTCCTAGCTCACAGTTGGAGTGAACTCAGCAGCACCCTGGTGATTACGGGAACGAGAAATGTTGCCATTGGTCCGTTGCTGACAAAATCAAGAAAATGAATGTGGACATACTCTTGTTGTTTATGAATGGCCATTTTAGAGCGTTACATCTGGAGCTGGTCAGGTCCGTACCAGGCCTTCCCTAGACCCAATTGGGGAATAGCGTAATGGTCTAGAATTTGTACAAGGGTTGGTCTGGCGCTAAAAAGATCACGAATGGGAAAATGAAGTTTCTCAACCAACTTGAGGTCTTTCAACACCAACAGAGAACTTATTTCCCGAGCATGCCTCTTCGTTAAACTTCGCACGCAAGAAACAAGCTATGATACACGATAGCCGTCCCAGTCCATGCACCCAGCTCGCAGATGCAGTGAACTCGGCAGCGCCCCGTGAAGGATGGAAGCAATCAGTCGACATACCACCCGGATCGCCCTGACCCCAATCCTGACTGCGTTTCCCCGTGACGGCTCAACCCTTCCGGGAGCGCAACGGTGACACTCGGGGTCTCGTGGAAAAGTTACAAGCACGCACTTTGTTTGCCCCGGTGAAACACCAGCGACCTCTTGAATATTTTTCACATTGGCCGTATCTTTACTGCCATTGGACTACGAAAGGACTGACGCTCCGGCGACGATGTTCACATCAGCAACTCGCGGGTTCGGAATAAGCTTCCTCTCGTTTCATGGCATTACTATTCGGCTCTACTCGCAGAGTTATCGCAGCCCATTCTGTAAATTTCGGTAATCGGGAACTTCGGTAAGTTAGCAAGCACAAGCCAAGTCACGGACTTTGAGGTTGCATTTCGCAGTTCACCGTTGCTACGTAAAAGCAGCTTGAAATCTCGTTAAGGAGAATTAGTTTCATAATTGAATTCCTTAGTTTCGTTGATTTTCAGCAAAATATTGATGTTCCTCATTATACGCGTTTCATCGAGAACCCTTTGATCCACCGCTCTCGAAAGTTCGGAAATTTCGTATCGAGCTCGTCAGTTACTTTCTTTTCTTTCGTGTGTCAGTCGAAAAGTAAACGATTTTTTTAGGGCAACATAAAACGGTAAAAAGGGAGATGCGAAGTTTTTCGTATATTTTTGGGCACCAAAGTAACTCCTAAAGTTCCAACTGTTTTAGTTCATAAATTGGGTCTCTTTAAGCGATGTTGTTTTGGATTTTGAGACTCAAGTACACCAACAACACACCACGATAAATTTTCATAATTAACTAATTTTTTGCCACTATCGCATATTGATTTTACCTGCACTACGAAAGGATTGACGCTCCGGCGACAACGTTTACATCAGCAACTCGCGGGTTCGGAATAAGCTTCCTCTCGTTTCATGGTATTACTATTCGGCTCTACTCGCAGAGTTATCGCAGCCCATTCTGTAAATTTCGGTAATCGGGAATTTCGGTAAGTTAGCAAGCACGAGCCAAGTCACGGACTTTAAGGTTGCATTTCGCAGTTTAGCGTTGCTACGTAAAAGCAGCTTGAAATCTCGTTAAGGCGAATTAGTTTCATAATTGAATTCCTTAGTTTCGTTGATTTTCAGCAAAATATTGATGTTCCTCATTATACGCGTTTCATCGAGAACCCTTTGATCCATCGCTCTCGAAAGTTCGGAAATTTCGTATCGAGCTCGTCAGTTACTTTCTTTTCTTTCGTGTGTCAGTCATGCGTTAATCGGCGTAGTATTTTAGTTACCACGCGAGAGTTGTTTGCCCGGGGCTTCTGGTAATTTTCCACGGTATAAAGCGCCTTTCGGCGAAACGACCGGTGAGTCGAGATGAAGAGATCGAGAGGAACGGAGACGAATTTCTTGACGCCCCTGCAGTAGTCTGGCGGAATTTGATGCTCACCGTGGCCGCACTGCTTGCGCGCTTATATGTATTCCTTTTAGCGGCAGCTCCCGCCTCGGAAGTTGTGTAATCTCGTGAAAAGCAGTCTGCAACACGGCAAGTCGCGAGAAACCCTGATGTCCCTTTCGGGACAAACCGTACTCCTCACTGGGACGCCACCGAACTTCTTCGCTCGCTCCTTTCCATCCTATCCCGAAAACTCCAGCGACTATTGTACGAGATCATTTTGGCTTCCTCCGCAACGCTTCGCCTGCACTCTTCGCAAGCTCTTACCTCCATCCGGCTATATTAGTTACTTGCATTATCGAATTGAAAAAGGGCTCTAGGAGGACCGAGAGCGCGAGTAACGAGGAAAAGACTCAATCCCATTTCCATCACTTAGTCGATGAAAAAGGCACTGCATTGTGTCAGGTTGACAATTATTCAACGAGTCGTTACTCTTAACTCCGGAGAATATTAATGATATTACTGGATCTCCGGAGAAGCTTCGGAGGACTCGTCACGGTCGGAAAAATTGGAATATATAAAACATAGTTCTATGCATGCTTTATTGCTACTTTGCAGGGATATAAATTGCCATTCGCAAGGGGGTTTCACATATTAATAGGTTTTTTTCTTTTTGTCTTGCCAAGTAAAATTAAAAGTTGTTTCTTTGTCTCAGACGTTTTCTACAAAGGCTCTTAACATACAACTATCTATAACTATATGAAAACAACTATCTGTATCTATATAAAAAAATATATATTTTTTCTCGAGAGCTGCTTTGCCGAGTACGTATAATAAAATATTCATCAGATCTATTTCCTCGTTTCCAGTGACGAGGCTTCTTAGGTAATGGGTTCTTGTATCGCATTGTACTGGGTAGACTAGCATAAACTGCCGTGGTTAGAATTCATTTCTGTTACATGAGGTAACGGAAATGATCGTTCGGATCAATTTTTTATGAGTTTCTATTAAGAATAATGTTACAAGTAAAATTGGTTGCTAGCCTCATCTGCGCTATGACTATAGTTACTTGTAATGCTTCCGGAACTAGTAAGGTTGTAGCCGTTAAGCCGTCTGACGGTCTGCGAAATATAGTTCAATTTTGAATATATAAAAATCGTTTACATTTCGTAGAGTGATTTCAACTTTTTATATTTTTTTTAATAGTGCAGGTAAAATCAATATGCGATATTGACAAAAAATTAGTTAATTATGAAAATTTATCGTGGTGTGTTCTTGGTGTACTTGAATCTCAAAATCCAAAACAACACATCGCTTAAAGAGACAATCTTTCATGCCAAAGAGCGTAAAAAGTTTATTATGTAAAAGCCCTATTATTAAAAATAGTTGGAACTTGACGAGTTACATTGGTGCCCAAAAATATAAGAAAAACTTCGCATCTCCCTTTTTACCGTTTCACGTTGCCGAAAAAAAAAACGACCATTCCCGATTCCGGAGGTAAAAGCACGGAACGGGTAGGGCGCTTTTTTCCCCCTCGGGTATCCCAAATTCTTCAATTGTGCTGCGTGAGGCAACGAGCCAATTTATCCTTTATCCCTCAATCAGACGTCCGCGCGCCGTCGGAGCCGGGGAGCAGGCAAGAGGGCAACCGGGCTGAACGAAATCGAAACTGAATCGGAAACGCGCGGCCGCCGGTCCGCAAGGTTTCGGTACCGGAGGCAGGAATAAGTCGCGGAAGGGATAATGCTGCCACCGGCACGCCGCGGTCCGACGATGGATTCACTCCGGTAGCGAAAACCCGGGCCCACTTATCGACAGCGATATCACGGCAGAGCGTGTTCCCTCCTTCGCAGCTCGGAGAATTTCATCCGGTTTTCGATCTAGCCGGGTAACGCGGCGAATGCGAACGAACTGTCGCGAAAGCTGGGAGATCCCGCGATGACGCTCGGCACGCTATATTTCAGGTGCAACATTTTAGGAATGTCGTCCAAAGACGGGGGTTGAGAAGGCCGCCCCGAACGTTCCCGGGAGAAGCCCGGCGTATGCGCCAATATCGCAAATTTCCTTCAAGTATTTCATCGAAGCGCGCCGCGGAGAGCGGGGCAAAATGGGATAGTGCACCCAAAAAAAATTTATTCGACGGCCACTGTTTATTTAGTTTAAGTACAATATTTATTTGGTTTTAATAAATATTTACTTTAATGAAGTAAATAGTTACTTAAATGAAATAGATATTTTAAAAATAAAATCAATATTTTACTTAAACCAAATAAACGGTGGCCGTGAAATAAATCGTTTTCTGGGTGTGGGGCGAAACGGGACAGTGGGGGCAAAACTCAATTTTCCAATAATTTTTCGATGCTCCACTTTGTTCGGACGATACGTCCGGATTTTCAATGCCGTGTTATCCAAAATTGAGGGAAATTGCGTTTTGTCTCGTTATCCCGTTTTGCCCCGCTGTGCCATTTTGCACCACTGTCTCCTATACAGCATTCGATGGCTTATATTCGACGAGGAGGCCATCTCTGCCTTCTCATCCACCTGCCATGTCTTTCGCTCTTATCCACCCCTCGCCCACCCTCCGCGCCAACCCCCTTTCACCCTATCATCGATATTCGGGGCAAACAACCGTAAAGTTCCATCGGGACGTCTGAGCCCCGCCAGAGGCGTCTATGTCGGCGGTGTTTCTCCGAAGAGGAAAACGCAAACCCCCATTTGTTCACCAGCCCCTCGCGAATTCTCCTCGGTCCACGTCGAGCATTGCACTGTTCTATACCGTTCGCTGTGTACTAAGTCTTTCAGTCTCCCGTGGGAGCTTTTTCGATTCCTCGGTGTTTGGCGAGAATCAATGGACGGGCACATCCTTATTCAACGTGTGTCGAATAAGCACCGTGCGGTTTCGACGAGAAGCGAAGGATTTTGGGTGTGCGGTTCAGATCGCAGGGCGCAGATAGCATCGAGTCGAAAAAAAGATTACTGGAAAGTTACAAATGAAAGTGGAATTTATTTGGGTAATTCAAACTGGCTTTTCCGCCGGTGTAGCGTCGAATCCAATGAGTCGACAGTTTTTCAGATTTCGATTCTTTGGTTTTAGTTAACGAATAACTGACGCCAAATGGTGATCATGAGATATCCAATAGAAATCCAACAGAATATCCAATAGAAATCCTACAGAATATCCAATAGAAATGCAACAGAATATCCAATACAAACGATCCAAACTGGCCCCAAAGTTGTAAGGCGCCCCTAAAAGTGACTGCAGTAAGAATAAAAGTGCAACATTTGGAAACTTTTACACGCCAAGTTTACACCAGTGGTACATTTTTTTTTTTTTAACTTTTGCCAGCTCAGTCGTCCTCATTCAACGTGTGTCGAACGAGCACTGTGCGGTTTCTTCGAGAAGCGAACGATTTTGGGTGTGTGGTTCAAATCGTAGGGCGCTAATAGCATCAAGTCGTAAATAGTTATTTGTATGGCAAGGGTGTAGAAAGACGAAAGTTCTTGACGAGTGCGGCATTCACACGAGTCAGAACTCCCTTTTCTACGCCCATGTCATTCACATAATTTTTCCTAACAAATTCACGAAATTCACGCTTTCCGTCCCCGTGAAGTGTGCGTAAAAAGACATTTTGCCGCTCTAGTGCGTGGAAAAAGGCCATATTGTGTTTGCGCGCATGCGCAGTATTCCGCCTCACGCGATGCGAAAAAGTGCCTTTCTGCGCACACTTCACAGGAACGGAAAGCGGGATTTTACGTGCATGTGTTAGAAAAAAATATTACTGAAAAGTTAGAAATGTAACTGGAATTGACTTAGGTAAAGTAAACTGGTTTCTCAATGAGTCGATAATTTTCCCAATTTCGTTTCTTTGGTTTTTAGTAAACGAACAATTGTCACCGAAAAGGTAATGATGAGATATCTATCGTAGTGTCCTTAAACAGCAAAACTGTAGCCTAGAATGAGAAGAAACGACCCAAAGTGGCTCCAAACCTGTGAGGCGTCCATAAAAGTGACCCGCAGTAAGAACCAAAAGAAAATATACGCGTGGAACATTTGGGAACTTTTACACGCCAAGTTTACGTCAGTGGCACATATTTCGTTATTTTTTTAAAACTTTCGCCAGCTCGGTCGTCCGAGGCCGGCGGCGAGAGGTGGCGGGCTTACAATGATAAACACCGCGAAAAGAGGAAAGTCTTAATCGCCCTCGTTGGAAGCCGGAAGTGCCGGAAGGCGGATCCCAAGGTCCGAGAGACGTACACACTCGAGTTTATCCGAGCCGGGGTTTATTCTAGCGCGTGAGCGAGTTGCGGCGAGGATGTTAGAGTTGGAGAAGCAAGCAGCAGCCTCACTTTCCGGAAGAAAGACGGAAAGAGGTCCACTTACGAGTGGCAACGTGGAGTATAGCGTGCGGCAGTACGTACTTCGCGGCCACGTTTTCCTTCCCTTTTTATAGTATCCCTCCCTCTTTATTTTTGCTCTATCTCTGTATCTCGGCTGAGCGTACGGGAGAGCCTCGACGCGGCACAAGAGTATCCACTCCTCGAAAGTATCTTTTTATCTCTCTATGCCTCCTCCACAGAGTTCTCGTCGCTCCAACTTCGAGTGTTGCAAGTACATAACATTATCGCTTTTTCTCGCCCAACGATTCGTAGCGACGGAACCACACATGGATGGCTCATGCTTCTCCGTGATTCGCTATGAAGCAAACTCGTACCCTCTGTCCGTGCAATTTTTTCATTAATTTCATTGATGACGAAGCGTACTAAGTATAAGTTGCTATTTTATTGATAAGAAAGCTTACTAATCATAAATTGTTATTTTATTGATCAGAAAGCTTATTAAGCATAAGTTGCTATTTTATTGATAAGAACACTTACTAAGCATAAGTTGCTATTTTATTCATAAGAGAGTATTGTTTCACCATCGTTATCTGCACTTTCAGTTTTATTATGTTCGAAAAAATTGCAGCGAAAACCGGAAAATTGCGCCAAATTAATTTTTCAAGATTTCAATATTTTTATCGCTCCAATGAAATTTTAGAGCGATAAAAACAACCGAAATCTAACAACATTGATTAGGCGCAAATTTTAGGAATTCGCTGCAATTGTTTCGGACAAAATAAAATTGAAAGCGCAGAGAACGATTTTAAAACGATACTTTCCTCGATTACTTCGTATTTCATGGGACAGTAAGCAAAATAAATTTTTTAATAAAAATAAAACTAGTCTCCGTGTTTCGGCATGAAGCAAATTCGTAATTTCTACATTCGGTGCAATATTTTATTAATCTTCATTTACTTCGTTTCTTTTCCCATGAAATAAGAAGTACGCGAAGAAACTATCGTTGTACCATCGTTATCTGCGCTTGCAATTTTGATTCATCCGAAAAACGTTGGATCGAATTCCGAAAATTGGCGCCAAGATAATTCTTGAAGATTTCAGTATTTTTACCGCTCTGATGAAATTTTAGAGCGCGCGATAAGATGTCGAAAGACGTGTGAAATTTAACAAAATTTCGCCAGAGCGATAAAAAACCAAAATCCAAAAACATCGATTTGTCGACAGTTTTAGGACTTCGCTGAATTTTTTCGGACAAAATAAAATTGAAAGCTCGGACAACGATGGTAAAACGATACTTTCCTCGAGTACTTCGTATTTCATGGGAACGTAAAGGAAATAAATAAAAATACAAAAATGGTCGTGTTTGCGCAGGGTAAATACATATTTCTCGTCGAGGATTTATCCTCCTCGCTGAGCCGAGGCTGTCCCCGTTTAAATAGTACCGAGTCCTTCTCTTCGAGTGGTGGATGTCGGCAAAATCTTTAAAGCTCCCGGACACGTGCCTCGCCCGTTTGTCTTTCGTCATATACCGCGCACCGTACGTATATGCCGTACGGCAAAAAACTTTTAACTCGCGGCAAAACTTCTCCTCGAGGAATTGGAAGCACGCTCGGAAAATTCAGTTCGAAGAAGTTCATAGGGTGGAGGGAAGCGTGCGCGCTCTGCTATCGGGTACAGTCCAATAATTACCAATTGTTTCGCGGTGCGGTACGTCGACATAACCATTTTCGAGTTTACTTTCCTCTCGCTCGCTTTCGTGGAATCCTGCGCACAGTTTCTTTGCAAACTGTGGGAAGAATGAAAGAAGAATCGTCAAGCCTAAACGGTGCCGGAGCTACGTAATCGACTCGGTCGGCAACGCGTTGAGAACCAAAGCGCAAGTTACGTCACAGGGTGATGTCACACGCTCGTAGTCGTATAGGCAAAAAGTGGCGAATATGGACCACGTGTTGTCGACATTAAAGCGGATTTTTACAAAATATAAAATCGAACGTTATAAGAAAATAAGATAAAAATTAATTTCTACCAAAGTACCGATTTACCATACGCGGTAAATTTCGAGCCAACATGGTACACCAACGTGTGAAATGTTCACAGGGGGCATAGCAATTTTTATCCGATCTATATGGTAATTTTTTTCCAGAAGGCGGGTTGGCAATATTTTTGCGTATCGCGCTAAGAATTTCGTAGATAAAACTGAGAATTTCGTGGATTAAAACTGAGAGTTTTGTGGATTAAAACTGAGAATTTTGTGGATTAAAACTGAGAATTTCGTGGATTCAAACTGAGAATTTTGTGGATTAAAACTGAGAATTTCGTGGATTAAAACTGTGAATTTCGTGGATTCAAACTGAGAATTTCGTGGATTCAAACTGAGAGTTTCGTGGATTAAAACTGAGAATTTCTTGGATTAAAATTTAGAATTTCTTGGATTGAAATTGATCGCGACGTCACCGATTACTATATTTTCGAGGAACAAGTGTTTACATTAAAAAAAAAAAAAAAAAAATTACGTGATCTTCGGGTAATATCTGCGACAGCAAAAATTACCATATTTTCTAGCAGAATGTGTTGTGTTTAATACAAGCATTTGCCCGAATCTCGCTGTAGTTCCCGTACACCTTAAAGTTTCATCGGTTTTTACCAGATTTATGTTAATTTCTATCAGATCCTTCTCTCGGTTTTTCAGACCCCTAAACCTTACTCCTCATGAGATTTAAAGACATCGGACAACCTTTCTCGATTCTCATTGATTTCTTGGAACAAAGGTCGTCAAAAAGGACCACCTTTTTATCTCCTTAAAATATTGAAATTTACATTATTTACATAAAAAACTCGAAGTCCTCCAAAAAAAAAAACGCGAATTCAATTCTCAGTCTCCGGAGTTTTCCCGAGACGTCCGTAGGTGGTCCGATATTAGCCGACCCCTATGGTCCGCGTTGCCATGCGTGCAAAAAAAGGCGGGTAAGATGGACCACCCCTAGATCTCTGCTAAAAGAAAAAAATCCTAAAAATATTTAATTGCCAGATACAGACGAAAAGTTTTAAGTGGCCCACATTTGCCGGTTATGCTCTACGCCCTTTCCATCGCTCGATATTTTTGTTCCACTTTCGCAGGTCTCCCTCCGAGTACGAAGTATTTTTGTGCCGGTGCTTCGTTTCCATACTGATAACAGATGAAAGATAACGATAAGGCTAAATAGTAACCACCTTCGCCGACGTTCGTTCGCGCAAGGCCGATGTGTAGGACGAGGGGCAAATATAGTACGCGCGGTGCTTACACACAGACTTTGGGACAGGTAATTAGGAATTACAAATTCTCGAGGACCGCGGGTGGCCGCGGTCAGAGGTCCCATCGTCGGCCGACCGTAAACCCCGAAATCTTTCTTCCACCATAAATTTTTCAGAGTTTCAACTTTAATTCCAGCGCCGCTTGTCTATACACACCTCCATACACATCGCGCATGTGTACGAGAGGCCGTACCTTCCCGTATGCAAATGAGATATTAAGAGATACATCCCGAGCCTGCGCTGTCGCGAAATTGTCCGCACCTCTCGCCGAGTCGATGCCTTTGTCGCTACGCCGTGAAAAACTACACGCGCCCAAAATCCCATTCGAACATTCCGCGACTATAGTATTGAATCCTTATAAAAAAATATATACATGTAGATTTTATTACAATAAGATAAGATAATGAAATATTTTATTGTAATTTTTGTAAGTTGTTTAAAAATGTTAATGGATTGGTTAACATTTTTTAATCAATTTTTTAAGCTGCCTGAAAGACCTCGGTCGATTGCCAATCGGCAGCATATATGTAACCTAAGTGTGTGAGAAAAATAGTTCAGTTTTTCTAACATGTAGATCGTTAATAATTTATTGTTATGAGAGCAAAATTATTTGTCTGCTATAACAAAATATTTGTTGCCACAGAAAAATATTTGACTTCGACAGCAAAATATTTTGTTGTCCCAACTATTCTTTTTTCTCCGTGTGTAAAAAAAAACCGTTCCATGCTAATAAATTCACTACTGCTACTTGTTTAAGAATCTAAATAAATTGTAAAAAAAAATTAATGTTAACAAACAGTCTAAAAATGTTTATAAACTGTTTAATAATTGTTATAGTTCGGATATACATATCGAAACATATAATTTTCATTTAGACATTTTATTTCAAGAATACATGTATATATATATATATATATTTAATTTTCTCATTGCGCTTCCGTCATTGGCTGTCCGTTATCGGGAGAAACAGCGCGGGGGGGGGGGGAGTTTCTTGTTCGCGGTACGAGAAGTGCGCTGTATCCGCGACCTCGAAGTTGTAATCAACGCCCCTCACCGTCGGGCGGTGAACCGGCGAGCCGAAAATTGTAATCAACGGGGGCGGAGCATGTATAATGAGAACGTGAAATGGGTTCTCAATGAACGCCGCTCCTCTCCTCGTCCCCTGCGTCCGCTGTTGATGCTGCTCATACACGCGTCCCGATTCCGCGAATTAAAACCGCTGCGCCGTGGGTCTATCGCGCGGGGAACAACAGCTCATTTGGATATGCATTGCATCGGTGTACGCTTCGTAAAATTTTCGTTCCGCGTTATAGTGTAAATGGAAAATTTCGCCGATTCATAGCGGGCCAGCGTACACAGCGGATCCGCCTAATGATGTAAAACAGGCTGTCGGAATATTTAATATTCATTAACGTCGTCAGCGTCACACACGGACTTTGATGTGGGACAGATTATTCTGAATTATTCAGCGCATTCCATGCGGCACGGTAATTCGGTAGCGCGACGTTAAAAGCCACGTTTTTTTCTTCAATCATGCGCGGGATGACTTTTACGAAATCGGGATGGAAGTGCCAATTCGAAATTTTGATATTTAAATTTTCAGTAAAACAAGGGCACGCGATTGTCGGTCAGTTCAATCGGAGAATCTGATGTGCCGCCATGAACCGGGAGCGTAAAAGGTACTTGCGTTCGTTACCGTTATATTTTGATAAGAAAAGAAATATTCATTTTTATTAAAAAAAAGAATAAATAAAAAAATTATTGGAACAAAATTTAATTATCAATATTTATGACATTAAAACAGAAACAACATACATTTTTATAAAATTGAAACAAAATTTTATTACACATTTTTATAAAATTAAAACAAAATTTTATTACACATTTTTATAAAATTGAAACAAACATTTAATTATACATGTTTATAAAATTGAAGCAAAAATGTTATTCACAAAACATTTGAGGCACCGAATGTGAGGTGGCTGGCAAAAATGTTATGTTCGACTTCGTCGGCGTTAGCTTGCGCGTAACGCGTTCTTGCATTACCATTCCGACCGTTGAATATACATATATTTCCTGTTAACATTGTACGCGGCAGCTGATTCGGCCGGAGCGGATAAAAAAAAAGAAAAAAAATAAGAAAGGAGGCACGACGACGGTGTATAATATATAAGACGCGAGCGATAAATTTTTCTTCGTCGTACGATGAAAAATGAAGAAGGAACACGCGCACCCGGTGCGCCCGACGGACCACCCCTAAATCTGTTAATGGGTTTACGAGCGAGCTTCGACTATACTCGCCTGTGCGTCGAGTATACATCGTGCGTTTGTGCCACATAGCGTGGAACCGGTATTTTCTCGCCGGCGGGCGGCGAATGATTTGTGGCGGTAAAAATAGGCGTCCGACCACTCTCCACCCGCGTACGCCCGTATCACAAATATGAATTCTCTCTAATGTGAAAGTAAAACTGTGTGAGTTATAAATGTGGGAAGCAGAAAAACACGATCGGCCGTGTAGGGTCGAGGGAAACCGGCCGAATGTCGACGAGAGCGTTAACCCGTGTACCATTTACAAATATCGCGACGCGGATATTGGGAATTTTTTGCCAACAGAAAAATTCATAACGTCAAATAGCATCTGGATATTCCGTGCAGGAATGAAGCTAATTATGACCGTGGTGCAGCTCATCTTCGCACCGAGAAAAAAGTTTACTTAAATTAAATAACATTGGTTGGAACAAATAAAATTGCTAATTTGGATATGGGCTTAGTTGAGTTTTATTGGAACCCAATAAGTATTGCGTTTTATTGAAATCTAATAAATTAATTTAACTAATCGTACAGTCAGTTTTAATTTTTTAATTCTTGATTGAACATTATATGCCATTATATTGATCTTTTTTTTATTTATTTTTTTTTTTTAGATATTCGATCGATACCAAGAATATCTTGATTTTGCGCGAATACATTTTTTAACGCGTGTACTATTTACAAATATCGCGACGCGGATATTGGGATTTTTTGCTAGCGGAAAAATTAATATCGTCGAATAGCATCCAGACATTTCGTGCAGAAATGGGACTAATTATGACCATGATTGAGCTTATGTTCACACTCACAAAAAAAGTTTACTAAAACCACATAAAATTTATTTGGAACAAAATTGTAGAGTTTTATTGAAATCTAATAAATTAATTTATGTTATCGTACATTCAGCTTTTAATTAAATTTTGTTTCATTCGATGGAACAAATAAATTGTTCAGGTTAAGTATTTTTTTTCATGCACATTATATCAATATTATGTCCCAGTATATCGATCGATTTTGTTGGTATTCATCATTCAGACATTCGATCGATACGAAGAATATCTTGATTTGGCGAGAACACATTATTTTTCATCGCAATGGCAACACCTCCGTGGACCATCGCTCGAAGTCGTCTGATTGCCGGACAATGCAACGAAATACGGCGAAGCTTTTCACGAATCAAATAAATTATTTATTCAATGGAAATAAATACCTATTCAACCTCGCTTGCGCAAATATCCGGTTTATTCGAGGGAAATAAATATGTACTGAAGGCGCTGTTTTCCCCGAGCGATTCCGAATCCTCCAATAAACCGTTTCGTTACTCCGCAAAAATCAGCACAGCGATGCTTCAAACATAAATTTTATATTAAAGATCAATACCGCATATTACCCGAATGAAATTAAAGTATCCTCGCCTGAAATAAAATCATAATAAATTCGTCTAAAAACTATTCTAATATCCGATTTTATTGGCAAAGGTTAATGACCTTTTTTCCGGATGCAGGAGACAATCCATTCGGCCCGGCGAATTTTACAATAGCCGTAACATTATTTTCATAAACATTAATTTTTTAATATGTAACCGTACACTCAGAAAAAGAAATGGTTCTATTACACTGATAAAAAAGTACAGTTGAATCAGCTAAGATTCGGGCAGGGATGTTCAAGTAAATATTTATTTGGTCGAACAAAATATTTTTATGACTCAAAAATATTTTGGTGAAATCAACCAAAAAATTGTTGAACTAACCAATTTTTTAGGTGTACCAACTAAATATTTAGTTGAACGTCCCTGCCCGAATCTTAGTTGATTCAACGGTATTTTTTATCAGTGTAAGGAAATGCGCGGTGGCATACGTTCAAAGGTGTATTTTGTTGGTACAAATGTTTGTTTCAATCGAGAAATTTTGAATAAATGTAAGCAAATAAACGTGTAAGAAAACAATGCTTTATTTGTATCAAACAAATAACAGCTTTGAACGTGTGTCACCGCGGCTTTTGGTTAATCCAATCATTTTTTTTCCGTGTATGTAACAGCTTCCGGTATTTCTCATCGCAAACTCCAAAAAAAAAAAAAAAAAAAAAAACTCTTTCCCATATATTTCCCGACGGAGCAGCGTCGCACGTCCGGTAACTCATCTAAACTCCGCAGTGTCTCTATGCGCGCGCAGCTCCGCAAGCCCCACGACACGTCCGGTCACATCGCCTCCGGACAGACAGTCAGATGGAAATTTCGCTGCAGTTACGCACTCGTTTGATTTTAAACTTCGTCGCCGGAAAGTTTACCTTGAACCACAAAAGCCCATCGAATTCGACGAAGAAAGTCTCGCGGGGCTTCAATCGTGTCGTAGGTACGAGCATTGGCCGGGCGAGGCGCACCGAGGAGTCTGGCATCGGCGAAACTTTGGGAATTCCGTGAATCGCGAAGCGATAATTTTCGGAGTTGGCCGGCCGAGGGGTTCGAGGGTGACGGAGGGTTTTCCCTCCGGCGCTCCCGGTCGCAGGTTTCTCTCGCCTCCCCGCCAGTTCCTCCTTATTCACGTAACACTCCGTGATTAACGCGGAGCGTACGATGGCGAGCGAGGACGCCCCGACGAAGTTCGGGCTGGGTTATATGCATGGTAGCCAACTACAGCACGGTTCACTCGCGGGAGAAGGACTCTGTGGGACGCAGTTTCCCTCTGTATCTGGTCCCTCCGCCCCTCCGTTCCCTCCTGTACGTGTGGGCACTCGAAGCGAGAGGGTCGCAGAGACCAACAACGCCGCGAGCCCTCGAAGCTCCGTTTCATCCCTCGCTCTCGGAACACGTGAGCGGTCAGATTGAAATCGGACAGCCCGCAGGTACGATTCTCCACGGCTGTTTCATCGTCGATGGCGTAGCTATGTGAGCCGGCTCCGATGCTCGGGCCATGTGTCCGCTCCGGCTGTTGTCTTCCATGGTGTCCCTGCATCCCATTTAGACCGGAGATAGATAATTGGCTGGCACAGTTATTTCCTCTGGTTTCCCTTGACGCCACGACTTTCATTTGCCGTTGTCTGACTACGGTGCGGATGGTGTTGGTGTTCAATGCCAGAGGCACGAAGGCGTTGCGCTGGAGGCGTTGTGTTGGATTGGCGACTTTGTGTCTTGTATATACCGAGAGTGCAAGCGATGTTTTCGGTGTCCAATCGTTGGTTGGTTGACATCGGATTACCCGATACAATCATTTTTATTGGAGAAAGTTAGGTTCCTCCGTGGGGGAGCTCAATTGGGAGTTGTTGGTGAGGTAATGAAGCACTTGTCTATGCTGGAGTTTAAGTTTGTTGCGTGTAAGCTGGAGACTTGGCTGATGCGGAAAGTATCCGAGCTGTTTCATCGTCGATGGCGTAGCTATGTGTCCGCTCCGGCTGTTGTCTTCCATGGTGTCCCTGCATCCTATTTAGACTGGAGATAGAGAATTGGCTGGCACAGTTCGGGAATTGTTTATTTCCTCTGGTTTCCCTTGACGCCACGACTTTCATTTGCCGTTGTCTGACTACGGTGCGGATGGTGTTGGTGTTCAATGCCAGAGGCACGAAGGCGTCGCTGGAGGCGTTGCGTTGGATTGGCGACTTTGTGTCTTGTATATACCGAGAGTGCAAGCGATGTTTTCGGTGTCCAATCGTTGGTTGGTTGACATCGGATTAACCGATACAATCATTTTTATTGGAGAAAGTTAGGTTCCTCCGTGAGGGAACTCAATTGGGCGTTGTTGGTGAGGTAACGAAGCACTTGACTATGGTGGAATTTAAGTTTGTTGCGTGTAAGCTGGAGACTTGGCTGATGCGAGCGAGCGTAAAACGAGGGAAGCGGAAAGTATCCGAGCTGGCGAGGACGGCGAAAGGAGAGAAGACAGCGTTTGGGGTCGTTAAAAGTTGATGAGGGAATACAAAAGCCAGTGTTCTAAGAGAATGGAGAATTAGTTATTGAGACAAGGCTCCAACGTACCGCGCTTTCGCCTACGAAGACGAAGCTCCTGGCATCCAAAACGCTTAGAACTCTTGAGAACTCCCTCGTAGCTTTTTCTCCTTGAAAGGCGTGAATTCCAAACCCAAGGGAATTATCGTAGCCCCCATATGCCGCTCACTCCGCCCCACGAACGCGACCGTCTCCGTGGTCCTTTGCACACATCACACAAGAAGCCAAACAAAGAGGACCCTCTCTCGAGGCTCTCGGGACCAATCTAGCAAGAACTTGGATAAGAGTCCTCGACCATTCCGTGGCCTCTGGAACGCAACGCCGGGAACCCCAAACGCTAAGTCCCGTCCCGATACGACGGCGATTCGCCCGATCCAAACTTTGAAGTCCGCATCGTTCTTGTTATCCGAAACTGTTTATTCCCTTCTTCGAAAGTTCCCCGCCGTTGTATCGGGACACGGCCATTTTCGGTCGACATGCCCTCCCCGACGCCGGGTCATTCTTTTTCCCTGGGGATTAGTCACGAGAGCGGCGATAGCGGTCGCTCCAGGCGCGGCGCAAGTTACTTTCGCTCTTCCCCGCTGCATCATCGAGCCGTTCCTCATCTTGCGAAGGATTCGGTTCGATACCGCGATTTATCCGCGTCGGTGCTCGGCCCCGAGGCTCGCATCGAGCAATTTTATTGGACGCGGCAGCGACGCCAAGCCCGGCAGCTCTGCGTGGCTTTCCGTCTTCCTATGCACACGCTCGGCAGTCGCTCGGATCCGACGCTCGAAACGCTCCGCACCGTTCGCCTCTTCGTTTCCGTTCTTTCTTTATGTATCGCATCAAGTCCGTGGATTTCCCTCCACCCTTTGACCGCCCTCCTCTCCGCAATATCGTCGCCGTTGTATTGATTTCGGAACAATCGGCGGGGGGTTTTTGTGAAGGACCGTTTGCGAATTCGCGAAGTGTCGTCGAATCGCGCCGAGCCCCACCACTCGACGCGGTCCCTCCGACTTCGGAACCAACCAAAGCGGACCTTCGACCGACTCGAGAACCTCTTCGGACCCTTCCGCCCCGCACGCTGCACTGAACTTTCTGCACTACGGAGCCATTCTTACCCTCGGCCGCCTCCCCGTTCTCGACATCCCCCCCCCCCCCCCGCACGATGCTCAACCTCGAGGACTATCAATTGGCGTCCGCCGAGAGATTCGGGGTGGACTACCTCGGAACCAGTCTTGTCGCCCAACGTCTTATTGTTCTCCGACCGGAACGAACTCAACCAAATCCGCCGTGTAAACTGACCCGCTGTGTTGCACCTCGCTCCCCAACTCTCTGCGACCCACTTTTGATCATCACCAGCTCTGCGATGAGAAAAATTTACATAGTAAATAGTTCCCAGGTGGGACTCGTACATTTTACACTTACGACAATTATCAAAAACTGTGGTTGTAACTATAATTATAGTTTAATCTATTTTTTTTTTATTTGTATTTTTCCCCCGTTCTCAGGCATCAGCGCCTATACAGAGTTGGCCCGGGTCAGTAGCCAGTCCCCCCTTGCGGCCGCATCCGACTTCCCCCCTCTGTATCGCATTTGCCATGACATTTCTGCCATAGGCATAGGGAAACTGCGGAAAACCTATGCCCATACAGCCGGTCTCGGGTTCGATTCCTGGTATCGGAGCTTCGTCGCGTTTCACCGAGAATGTAAACATGAAGTACAGCTATGTACATCCGACATTCACACTTAGAGTTATCACGTGCGAGTGACCGATGTATATATCTGGAGCTTCGGCCCGCTCATATTTCCATTCTCGGCGATAGTTTAAGGTAGCTATGTCGCTTCCCGCTCATCTCGCATAAGTTAGAGAAAAGTAAGCAAGTAACAATAATCTGAAAAAATTCATGCAGATTAAAGATATTGAAAAGATAAATTTTGCACAATAATAATTCCAAAACGTTATTAACAGATTAATCAAAAAATTAATTGTTTAACAAATTGACCGGCAAAAGAACTTTTTTTTCTATGAAGATGATTTATTTATTTTTCTGAATACGTATGGATTTTTTCAGATTTTTCAATTAGCTTCGGTTTTTTAATTTTTTTATATGAAAAAAATGTCTGAAAAAACCCAAAAATCAAAACTAATCGAAAAATCGGAAAAAATTTATACGTATTCAGAAAAATAAATGAATCATTTTCAATTAAAAAAAAATTGTTTTGCCAGGTAATTTGTTAAACAATTAATTTTTTGACACATCTGTTAATAACATTTTGGAATTATTATTATATAAAATGAATCTTTTCAGTGCCTTTAATATGCATGCATTTTTTCAGATCTTCATACAGATCGAGAAGTACTTGCAATATTCACTAACTTTTCGATAACTTACGCGAGATGAGCGGGAAGCGACATAGCTCCCTTAATCAATTGAGTACATACTATCACAAACTATATATATAGACATCCTCCCTGGGAACTATTCGTTATGGTAGCAAATACCATCCTTTTCCTCAAGTGCAAGAATCATGGTAACCAATCCGTTGCTTCCATAAAAGTCTCTTCAGCGACGTCGCACAATATTTGGCTTTCGCTATCACCGCCAGAACCTTCGCCAGGAAGCAATCCTACAAGAACGTCAAGACCCCGAAGGATCGTCGACCGCCTTTTCCGAAATCAGCTTTCCAGCCTCATCCTCGGCGCGGCTCGCCTCGGCGGAAGATACCAACGCTTAATCTCGCACTCAGCCCGTGGTCAGCGGACTTAGTGGTTTCTCTGTTTGTCCAGGCATAAGGGGAATTTACCGTAGGCATATAGAGCCTCAGCCTCGCTCGCGCCCGACGTAGATGATACGGTCCGCCAGTGCAAACGGTTCGCAAACGCGTACATAACAAAGGTTCATTAGCGCACACACATCGTGTAGCGTTCGTAGGTAGACACGCGCGTCTCGCACATACTGCACGACGAGCGCACGGAGTTCCCGCCATAGGGAGAGGTAATTTCAGGGCGAGCTCGGCGAAGACGCCGACGTCTTCGTTCGACCGCCGCGACACTCTTCGGTGCCCTCGCGTGCTGGTGTACTCGCATTCAATAGATGATTTCCGGCACGCACGCCGCCCTCGTAGAGGAGGCCGCCAGACGCGGAGTTTCTCGCCGCGACATCCCCGCTCCTCTCTTTTATCTCCAGCGAGCGGCATCGAGCCCAGAGTCGGATATCGTTGTTCTCATTATCGAGAGACGCAATCAGCATGGGTCCGAGAGACCGGTCGCGCATTGTCCGCGCCTGCCATTATATCGGTGCATTATACCGGGCCGGCCGCACGAGAGACGCCCGGTCATATCGCGACGCGGTAAACAGCTGGACGGACCGCTGAGCCGAACGACAACGGCGACGATAACGATGAGACCGGACGAAGACGGGGACGACGTGAATTCCGATAAATCAGCGACCCCTTAAGCGACGTACGTCCCGCGTCGCAAACATGTTCGGAAGAATTCACGTGAGATCGTGTGCCGGTGGGCGATGAACTCCGACGATCGTGTGTGTGGGGCGCATGTGTGCACACGTGTGCGCAGCGTGCGTGCGCCTTCACACCGAGGCGATCGGCGATGCACGTCGATGCAACCAAAGCTCGGCGATATCGCCATCGAGAACTTCGGCTCTACCTGCGCGGGCTCGTATGCGATCTTATGTATCTTAGCGACTTTGCGAGTGTGTTCATGTGTGTTCATGTGTGCGCGCACAACCGCCAAAAATATACGAACGCCGAAGCTCGCGGTCCTCACCCGTCATCGTTTAAAGCATTGCCCCGCTATTTATCATTATATGAGTGCGCATTAATGGCCCGCGAATTCCTTGTAATCCATTAGTAACTGTCCACTTTCGGTGTGCGCGGCCCGCGCACGACCGAACCCTCGCGAGCACACCGACACGGGCATACCATTCGGGAACCCTTCCCTCGCCGGCGAGGATGCGGGGCCGGCTCTTCGATCATCCCGGCGAAACCGGCGCAAGATCGACGAAAGCGCCCGGGCTCGAGCCCACCCCGTTACGTTTCACACATTAATCCTGAGGGAGAAAGGGAGATACCCGGACGAAAGTAAGGAGGGAACGAAGGGTCGCGCTTTCTGCGACTGCGGCTCGACGCTCTCGCAGTCGCCTCTTTCACTCAAAGATCCGTGCCGTTATGTCGCTCTGGAAAATTTGATCTGCTGTCGGATTCCTGATTGCAAATCGCGCACAAGAACACTTTAGTAGACATTTTTAAACACGGGGATATTGAAGAAATATTTAGGTCGCGTAGAGTGAGTCACGAATAATAAGTATAAATATATATATATATATATATCTATAATATAAAAAGATTTCGCCGTCGCCGCTGTCGCCGCCGTGTCAAGAATCGGGGGGTGGGTTAGAATAATAGGGGCTTAAGTCCATGCTTAAAGGGCCTTGGAATAATAAGGGCCTAAGTCCATTTAACTTAAACGGACTTAGAATAAAAGGGTTTACGTCCAGAAATAGGTGCGAGCGCACGAAGCGCGCGAGCCACAATAACCCGCTAGTATATATATATATATATTTATTTATTTTAATATATACATTTTATATATATATATTTATATTAATATATACATTTATATTAATTCTGAGGGAGAAAGGGAGATACCGGGACGAAAGTGCGGAGGGAACGAAGGGTCGCGGTTTCTGCGACTGCAGCTCGACGCTTTCGCAGTCGCTTCTTCACGGAGAAAAATAGTTCTGTTTCTCTAACAAAATGTAGATCGTTAATAATTTATTGTTGTGGCAGCAAAAAGTATTTGGCTGCTACAGCAAAATATTTGTTGCCGAAGCAAAATATTTTCTGCCACAACATAATATTTTGTTGTCCCTATGTTAGCCAGCTGAATCAGTTATGGTAACAAAATTCGTGTTGTCCCAACAATTTTTTTTTTTCTTCGTGTTGCACTCAAAGATCGGAGACGCGATCGACGAGCCGCGCCGTTTTGTTGCTCTGGAAAATTAGATCTGCTGTCGGATTCCTGATAGCAAATCGCGTGAAATCTCTTCAAAAACATTTTAGTAAACATTTTTAAAGACGGGGATATCGAAAAAATATTTAGGTCGCGTAGAGCGAGTCACGAATAATAAGTATAAATATGTACATGTGTATATGGTATCATATGCGTATCTTAATTAAAGGAAGCGAGGTAGCGGAGAACATTAACCCCCGCCTCCTCGGCCGTTCTGCGCGGCAGCATTATTGATTTCTCGAAAGAGCCCCGGCGAAGTATAATAGGGTACTTATTTTTTTATGCGAAATCACGCCCTACATTATATCGGTATTTTTTGCTTGGTATATTTTAACATTATTATCAAGCACCGAGCTCTGAGAGATGGAGCTGTGGGTATTGGTGCGCGTTTCCTGACTTGAATTTCTCCGAAGTGGTCGATGATCCGGGACAAGGCTGGAAACAGTGAATCACGGAATTATTGGAAAAATCTTACCATTCTCCGCTCTTCACTGAGACAGTAACCGGCTTGGAGAATTCCAGTGACGCGCTCGTAATGAACTACCTAAATTTGAGAATGACCTTTGCGCAGATTAAATAACGTAGTTCGGTTGTTTAAAAAAATCTACCCTGCTCCTGTCCATGTTCGGAGTCGCATGTTCAACTCCGGAATGACGATTACAATGAAACATGTCTATCATGAACGCAAAATATTAAAAAAATCTCTTGAGTCGTGAGGCGCTCGTAATGAATTACGTAAAATAGAGAATTACCTTTACACAGATTAGATTAACGTAGTTCAGTTATTTAAACAAAAATCTACCCTGCTCATATCCATGCTCGGGATCGCATCTTCGATTCCAGAATGACCATTACAATACAACCTGTCTATCATCAACACAAAATATTTAAGGAATCTCTTGAGTCGTGAGGCGCTCGTAATGAATTACCTAAATTTGAGAATTACCTTTGCACAGATTAAATAACGTAGTTCGATTATTAAAAAAAAATCTACTCTGCTCCTATCCATGTTCGGAGTCGCATGTTCATCTCCGGAACGACGATTACAATGAAACATGTCTATCATGACCGCAAAATATTTAAGGAATCTCTCGGGTCGTGACTCCGCAAGCCCACGAAGAATCTTTGATGAGACGAAAATGTAAATTGGCAATGAGGCAACTTCTGCAATTATCAAGACTTCATTGTCTCCCTCCATTGTAGGGTCGCGTTTGGATCTGTATAGTACGTACACACCGGAGGGATATTTCTGTCTGGTGCATAAGTGAATCTTCTCCACACTGCGCCTCGAACCGGCACGGAGTTTCTATATCTGTACAGGCACCTTACGTGCCTGACAAGTTGGATGCCTTACCGAAAATGTTTATTCCATTTGGATGATAAATAATTCAGGAAGAGCTCGGCGAAGCGTCAGCTTTTCGAGAGTGAGAAAACGACGGAAAGATAGGCTGGATACGGAAGCGGGACTGAGCGAGAGAGTTTTAAGAAGTCGAGGAGGAGAGAGTCCCGGCAGAGTTTCAAAGATAGCGAGACAGGGATAGGAGCGAATTTGATACACTCGATTCTCGTCGCGTTCTCACGCTCCATCAGACATCGACGTCGCGAATCGAGAAGAAATCTTCCGAGTCTCGCGTATTTTCCCTTACCTACTTCTATTTGCTACATATAGTTACATACGGTTATATATATGTATGTGTGTGTGTGTGTGTGTGTGTCTCAAGTGCACCCGCGGACGGCACTTTCCATCTTAAGCCCAAGACAACATCCCTCACCCTATCCGGAAGTGAAAATGTTGGATAGATTTTTACTTTACAAATATCCAACTCTTGGCCACCTTTGGATTGCTGCATTTATGAAATATATATCTCACATACATTTTGCGATGCGCCGTAATATGTAATGCGCATAAAGTCGATATGTTTAGCGATACGGAAAATATTGATCGATTTATGTTTTCGCCGTCCATAAACTCCACCCTTTGGTTCTCCGCCATTTTGTTTCTGTGATTTACGCAGTTGCGTTTTTGGTAACTCCAGCCAAAAAGGGCCCAATCTTATCCACCCAAATCAGCGCTTAAATCCCTAATGTTACATCCGGTGATATAGATGTGTCTTAAACCCAATATTGGAAATATAGATATAGATATGTGTCTTAAACCGAATATTGGAAATATAGATATAGATATGTGTCTTAAACACAGTATTAGAAATATAGATATAGATATGTGTCTTAAACCCATCTTAGACCCAAACCAACATTCGGAACTAAAAATGTTGTATACGTTTTACTTTACACATATCCAACTCTTACCCACCATTCGATTGCTTCATTTATGAAATACCTATTTTATGAAACACCGTAAAATGTATCAATATGTTTATCGATACCGAAAATATTGATCGATGTATGTTTTCGCCTCCTCACCGCCCCCCCCCCCCCCCCTTTGTTTCTCCACCATTTTCTTATCTACCGTTTCTCCGGCGTTTTTGGTAACGGAAGCATAAAAGGGACCAATATCGCCCACGCAGATCAGCCCCTAAATCACCGATATACCGACCACCGCCATATCCGCCACTCTCGCCCTATGCGCCAGATCTTAAATCTCTCTTCGATTAACGCCCGGGCCGCTGCGGAGAGCCGGCTCTCCGGCCGAGAGAGTCTTCCCGATATTACTTCCGTCTGTATTTGTGTGGACAAAGTGACGCTGAGGGCTCGTCTAGCGGCCGAGGAGATCGTCGAGCGGGTCTCCGTCCAGAGATTGAAACTCCACTTGGGCAGACCCTTGCGCCCTGACGGATTCGCCTTCGCGAGAGAAACCAAAGATTTCGCTGCCCATTTCGCATTCTACTCTTAGAGCCGAATCTCCCTCGAACCGCTCCACCGGTGTCTTACACCCCCGCCGCTCCTCACCGAGCTTTCGGTCTGCTACGTTTCGTTCCCGCTCGAAGGCTTCATCCTCTCCGTACGTCCCTCCAGGTTTACACAAATACTCTCGCGCCGGCATTGCTCAAACATTGAATATTAACCGTCTGGCCCACGGTGTGTTCAAGCGGGGGGCCCCATCTAGCCACTCGCTTTCCATTTTCCGACGATTTCTGTACCACTCCGTTCGTACATACTATATAGGCTATATGTGTTCTCCCACGAATGTGGTAACCACACAGACGCTGATATTATAGGTACCCTTTCGTCTGAGCTTTTCCGCACACAGAATATTTTCACGATTCCATGTATACCCACGTCAAATGTACGTATATCGATGGCATCCGAAGTAAAAAGGGCGTATGAGGTGTGTATAAGCCGGGCTTAGGCGGCGTTACGGCGCTGCACCATCGATACGCGTGTGGGTGAGGACGTGGAGGAGGCACCGAGAGATTGACTCCGTTGCGGAGTTGTACCCTCGTATTTTATATTCGTGTAGGAGAGAGCAAACGAGAACTCCACCGGCGAAGGATCGAAGACCGTGAAGGGTCTTCATAAATTCACACGCCGGCGCCGAACGGAGAATGAAAAGTTCGCGAAACTGGCGGACGAAGCTTCCACCCGATAACCCCAACGTCTTCGTTGTTTACCTATTCTATATTCCCGACTCCTCGTTCCTCATTCTCTTGCACGTCCATCGACGGTTCAAAAGAGTAACACAGGGATTTGTTGAGTAAGCCGCCTTGAATAAATCCGCAGGCTGGAGCGGCCTCGATCCGCTGGTATTTGGGATGATAGGGTAATAAGGGGGGTGCGGAGCGGTGGGTGTTGTTATGGCTCCTCGTCGCATCTTGTCACACGGGTTTTTAAGGCTGTGCAGGATGGCGCCGACGGTAAAGCAAAACTGCAATGAATACTGCGGAAAAGCGAGCTATATCGTCGTGCATTCAGAATTCTTCATTGAAGATTGAGAATAAAGAGTTATTCGTACAATAACTACGCGGAACTTTCTGAACTGCTGATGTACATGGTATTACTTGCCGGTATTGCTT
>JAPYZC010001655.1:0-17881 GCA_030522665.1 Ichneumoninae sp. A BG-2022a | reverse complement strand
ATTTGTCAGAAGGAAAACCGGCAATGAGGACTGACTTTAAACCACGAATAGCTGAGGAAAAGCGAGCTATATCGTCGTTCATTCGGAATTCTTGATTGAAGATTGAGAATAAAGAGTTTTTCGTACAATAACTACGTGGGACTTTCTGAACTGTTGATATTTATGGTATATAAAAGATAAAGAATTGTCTCTATAACAATTTTTATTCGCCAGTATTGCTTATTTGTTATTAATTTCTCAATTAAAAATGGTAAGGAGAACCGGCAATGAGTACCGACTTTAATCCACGAATGGCTAAGGAAGAGAGCACTATATCATCGATTATTCAGAGTTCTTGATTGAAGATTGTAAATACAAAGTTATTCATACAAAAACTACGTGGAGCTTTCTCAAATCCTGATAGTTATGTCACCAAAAAAAAATGCAGGTTTTGTCTCCGTAACAATTTTGACACGATTCCTCAAGAATTCCGAATTAAAAACCAGTTCATTTCCCAAGCGGTTAACAATCCCTTCAACGCTTTATCGAATCTCGTCCGCTTTGATAGAAACCCTTGGCAACGGCTCGCTGATTTCATGCTTCGTTACCTTCCAACCTTTATCCTCAAACTATCTGCCAACACAGCGTGTACCTTTTTCTTTTCTTTTTTCTCGTTTCTTTTTTTATACTGTTTTTTTTTTTGCAACCGAGAGGATACGACAATGTGAGCAGGGATGGGATCGCGGGCCCGTGACGGAGGGTGTCAATGTCGCACGTGTCGGCGAGGCACGGCAGCTCCCGCGAAGTGTACAGGAGTTGAGTGTTGAACTTTGAGAGTTGCACGGCAAGGCGACGCGAGTTTGCGTTAAGTTGAACGTGTGACGGAGGGATTGAGGTACAAGAAAACCGTCGAGACTGCGGTCTTGTACGCGTCAGGTTCTCAAACGAAATCCCACCTCATCGGGCCAATATGCTTGGCTCGCCTCATTGTCATCGAGTCGTCGCGTGGCAATGGCTCGGCGCACCGAAGCCGACGCCGAGTGTCTTTATCGCAAACTGTGTGTCTGCTTCGCCAACTTGTTCCTCCGTTGTCGAAGCAGTTGCATTGTTCGTGTCTGGGGAAACATAATCAATTGACACGCAACTGTCCCCGAATGTGGCGAAACTGATCGCGAATGGACCAGCTATATGGACCAGTTTCACGCACCAGGGATTGACAGTTTTTGCACTTGTGGCGAAACTGATCTCGAATGGACCAGCGATCCAGTTTCGCGCGCCAGAGATTGCCAGTTTTTGCACTTCGGGCGAAACTAAAGGTCGACTCTGCGGGCTCAAGATAGACAAAGCTGACATTTTAAAATCGAGTGTCGAAGACGACTTTGCGGAGGTGGAATCGAAGACAGGAATCGAGAAAATTGGACCAGTGGATTCGATACGGCCATCCAAAGGTCCATCAAGCGGCGTCAAAGAAGAATCAGCTTAAAACTAAAGTTCAACCTTTTAGAGGGGAACGCTAGCTTTCAATTATATTGAGCAACCCTTGTAGACATTTTCGATCGTTACATTGGGCCATGAGAAGCCCTTTTCCGGATCTTCCCAGGCGGAAAATGTCTGCTAGGAGGTCGGAGAGCTGCAGACTAGTCAAGTGAGAGGTCCATCTTTAAACTGGTTTATACAAACTTTTACGCATCCATTGATTATAGTTGATGGTCGATGAAAAACATGAATTGCATTCTCTTCGTTGAATGATGCTCTATGAATTCACCACTTAGATATCCGATAGTATTTTCCATTGGATAAAATGAGGAACTTTTTTTTGTTTATCCATCAACGAAACTCCTTCATAAACAAACAGCGGTACTATCATTTTTAAACAGACAGTACTATCGAATATCTAGGTGGTGAATTCGTAGGGCTTCAAAGGCGTAGTTCACCAAAATCAAGCGGAAATTACGGCTTATTCTTTTAAAAAACCGAACGACTGAATCTGCCTTTTCGAAAATTATCAAAAACCGGCTAACATTTTTACAAATTCATTGCAACTAATATTTTTCTAGATTAAGGACATCTGCTGTACACAACCATCGATTATAATCAATAGACACCTAAAAGTTTGTACCTAAAACAACTTTTAAAACGTAGCACTCATTAGTTTGAAGCGCTCCAACCTCCTCAATCGAATCGTGTGCAACAATTTCGAAAATTAGCAAGAACCGGTTAACATTTTTACAAATCCATTGCAACTAATCTTTTTCTAGATTAAAGACATCTGCTGTAACACAAACAACCATCGACTATAATCAATAGATACCTAAAAGTTTGTACAAACGACTTTTAGAACGTAGCACTCATTAGTTTGAAGCGCTCCAACCTCCTCAATCGAATCGTGTGCAAAAACTGACAATGTTGGCAACGGTGAATTCTCTGCCTCCAATTCGTCATTCCTGATCGCTATCGTCCATAGAACTACATCGATATCTTGAATAGTAAGAGGCGCTGTTCTCGCATCTTTGGCCGCCGGCAGGAACCGCGGCACATAGCGGCTAAGTCTTCTTATGCCCTCCTTTTCTTTGCCTTCCTTGATGTATAGTTTATGTATCCTATCTAAGTTACGTCGCCGTGAAGGTACTTCATCCGGAACAGTGTTCCCAGCTAGAAACTTCGGATTTGAAGTCTTCGTCAACCATGCTCGAAACTTTGCGCTAGTACCTCTACTATTCGCCAGGAGACCCGCACGGCAACAACATAGCTGCTGCTTGCTGCTCCTGCTGCTGCTGGTGACTGTTTAATTATGTAATCCTAAATTTACATAATTGGGCACGATGGCGGGGTACCGCGCTTAAGTCGGCGGGTGGGACGACGGGGACCCGGGACGAGTACGTACGTCGTACGTGTTCGTGCTCGAAGGAAAGAAAGGCGTCGAGCGTTTGAGATGCAAAGGAAGAGACAGGAAATAGTGATGCCTCCCTATCAAGAACTGCTTCCCACTGTTGCCCGAGCAACGATTTACCAAATGGACGGAAGAGTAAATGAGAGGCATGTATAAAAAAATTTCATCATTTGCTTCGTCGTAGAAGAAGCTCTGGTTTCTTTCCATAAAAAAAACAAAAAAAAAACAAAAAAAACAAAAACAAAAACAAAATAAACAAAACATAGATGGTGGATGAAGGTTGGTAAGCCCGGATTGTTCGATGCCGATTCTGGCGAGAATCGACAAAGTATTACATTTTTATATCTCTTTAAAAACTGAGGTTTTATCTCGATAGTCTGACACTTACACGCGTCAAAAGTGAGGTCAGTCTTCAAACGAGGGCTATTAACATTTTTTTCATCATTTGCTTCGTCGTAGAGGAAGCATTGATTTTTTTTTCTATAAAAAAAAACATGAATGATGGATGAATATTGGTAAACTCGGATTGTTCGGTGCCGATTCTGGCGAGAATCGATAAAGTATTACATTTTTATATCTCTTTAAAAACCGAGGTTTTATCTCGATGGTCGGACACTTACTTACTTACTCGCGTCAAAAGTGAGGTCTTCAAACGAGAGCTATTAATATTTTTTTAATCATTTGCTTCGTCGCACAGGAAGCTTTGATTTTTTTCCATTAAAAAAAATATGGAAAGTTGATGAGTGTCGGTAAGCTTGGATTGTTCGGTGTTGTTTTTGGCGAGAACAGATAAAGTATTAAATTTTTTTGATCCATTTAAAAACGGACGTCACTCTTGACGCGAGCAAGTGTCTCAACATCGAGATAAAACCTTGTAACGGTGGGTTAATGATAAATTTGACGTCGACGTCGTTGAAACGACGAGACCTTGACGCTCGGTGTGGACTCCGTATGCATTTTTAAAATATTAAATAAAAAATAAAAAATCCGATACCTCCGAAGCGAGCTTCTTTCGAGGTAAAACTCAACGAATTAAATAATACGTGGCTTGAACTTTCATTAAAAATCAAGTGGAGAGGGTCGGATATTAAAAGATGAAACGTTGAAGCAAAGTCAACGGGACTGAAACATGTACCATTGAATTAACCTTTCGTTCCTCAAATTATTGATTTTTGTAAAAGTAAAAAGAAGAAAAAAAATCCTAAAAATATGCACATTGCGTCTTCGCAATTTTCCTCGGTTCGCGGAGCTTTCCGTACAAAGAAGCCAGTTAAAATTACAAAAGAGCCTTCCGGAAAGATTCTTTGTGAATAAAAAAAAGATAAATATTACGAAGAAATATGAAAGTTTCCAATTTCCAGGGTATTTTGCACACTTTAGACGGAATTTTCTGACAGCGTTCTGCTATTTACTCCGGGGCCATCAAGAAAGTAGGCCGCGGTACACGGAACACGCAACCCTGAGCACACACGAAGTAATTTCACTCACGGTTTCGAGCGACGGTCCGAGGCGTCGGATTCAATCTTTGTCGCTCCTCTTTTCTCATCGGTGCGCCTCTTGATTTCCAATCCTCTATCCCGGACCGTCGATTGAACGGGATTGATTGCTCTGCCGTACTCGAGATAGAAAAAAAATATTGCCACTGGTTTCGCAGCAATGAGAGAAAGCCCACCAGTTCTGTGGACGGAACTAGCGCGATGCACGGAATGCATTCGCGTGTCCAAAGTGGGGTTACAGTTCGGTAAGGTGAACGGCCCAATTACTGACCGTGGCCCAATTACTATTGGGCCATAATAACTTTTATCATTTTATTATTATATATATATATTATCTATGATAAAAAATCCTACTTTTGTGCGACATGCAACAATTTTTAGTTGGACATTTTTTATATTGTGCGTCATGTAATTGAATAAGCATCGAGACAACATTTTATAAGACCGTCGAACTTTCAGAGTTTTATTGAAAGACCCAGGCAATTTTCTCGTGAGATTCATTAAGCGATTACGTTTCTAAAATCGGTTCGTGATCTTTATCGGAAGCGCATGAAATGATGAATCTAAGTTGTCCTATGTTATTAAGGGTCAATTAAAACCGTAGTGCACGAGAAAAAAATGAGACATTACAAAGTAAATTCAAGTAAATCATAAAAATCAAAGTACTTTCATAGTAAAATTAACGAAAATTGTTAAAAATAAAGTATTCTCAATGTATTAAAGCCATTGAACATTAATTTTTCATCACAATTACCAGTACACTACATTTCATACCTTTTTGTACAGTGTATATGTCAAAATGTTAAGACACTAATCGGGACATTTACAACAGTGTGTATATTTCGAGTTTATTATTTTAAAAATACTCAAAAACAATAAAATAATACTCGTTTTAGTTAATTAAGATTCCAACTTTTCTCCATGAAACTCCCTGCTTTTAACAATCTTTCTTCATTATCAAAGCCATCAGCAGCGTTGAAACTGATAGTCAGTCGGGCCGTTCACTTTACCGAGAAAAAGACGAATGCGAAGAGTACCGCTAAAAATTTCATTGCACCGTGTCGAAATAAAAATCATATCGTCCCATTCAGCGCTGTTTCGGATGCAATTTTTTCCCCGCGTTCGAGTGGGATGTTCCCGGTCTCATTAATATAGCTGGGCTCAGATTTCCATTTAAATCGATATTCAATAGTTAGAAAAGCTCTCCAACGGCGTCTGACCGCCGACAGCCGGGCTTCCAGTCTTTGATATTCGGAAACCGGTGGAGTAAAATAAAGCTTCACAAAGTGCTGCAATTTCCGGCGACTGCCAGCGCCGGGCGCGTATAATGAGGTAAAAGAAGAAAAAAAAAGAATGGGTAAAAAAATTACTTCGCGCTGCAGCGCTGGGATGTACAAGGGCATCATGTTGAAACTTCAAAAGGCCTTGTGGCGTTGAAGCGCGAGTTGCTGAACTCTTTTTCACCCTTTGACTCGATACACTTTTAAACATCGCAAATAGTGCGCCCGACAAGACTGTTTTTTTTTTTCTAACGTATTTAAAACACACGTGTCGTCGGAAATTTCGAAGGGTTGAATGGGGAAAGTACCATTTGCCTAATGAGGTGCTGTAACGAAACGGACTCGCTGTCCAGTAAACTTTATATCCGTATTCCTGCGAATAATAATATGTTTTTCTTCTCATTACGTCTCATTAGCTTTGCAGAGAAAATTCTACACCGGCCGAGCGGCAGAAACTTTTTTTCATTTATTTAATCTTTTTTTCATCGCCCCCACTCCTAGAAAATTATTTTATTTTTATTGCATATATATATTTGTTTCCGGGGCACACGTAAAACAAATTATTTTTGCGGGTGCAGGGCAAAGCGGTCGATTAATTTAGAAGCTAAAAAATAACATCGCAGTCTTCATTACCGACCGCGGTAATTCCCAAGTTCTTAAAGAGCGGTATTTAAATTAATAAGAAAAACATGGATCCTTTTTTCGAATTTGGAGAACTCGGAGCTTTAAAGGAACAATTCGAGGCGCAGGTTGTAGGATGCAAACCGTTCGCGCATGTATCTTCATTAGTTTGGCAAGTCTGCATTTCGTCGCCGATGTATTGCGCACAACAAATAACGGAGTTTGTAACTCGTGAGGGTGGAAGCATTGTGCGTAATGCGTCCTTATCTTTCCCTTAATTCACAGTGCGGATCGAAAATAGGTATCCATATATACATAGGCACATACACATATATGTTATGTGTATATGTACACATACTTCATATCATCTCGACATCATCTCTGATTTAATTGAATCGCACATACCAAATTGCCCGAGCGTGAAGTCTGTCACTTCCGTGAAGTCAGTCGTGCAGACGCACCCCCTTCTGCATGCGCATTTAGTATATGCATATATATACGTATATAGCAGATATACTGCGCACGGTCTCTTCCGCCGTCGCAGGATTTTCGCGACGTCTGTTCGAGAATACCACGAACGCTAAGCTCACTCATATTCATCCTTAAGTTTGACAGCTACCGCGTCATACCTTTCTCATTACAATGTATAATCAATTCACGGACTTCCACTTAATAACAGTGATAAATTTATAAAACAGACGGCAAGAAATCTTCGTACATTTAGCAAACGTCCGTTATAATTTTCTTGATAATTGTACAATTTCGCGTATATTTTATTAGTACTGTATCATGTTGATTTAAAAGATCAATACAATAAATCTCTCTATCGTCCGGCTTAGGTACAAAATTACCGTTTGTAGGGAAATAATAAGTTGTACAAAAAGAGAATGAAAAATTTGAAAGTTTTTGAAATGGAGTCAACATTTTGTCAAATAAAAAAAAAGATTGTATAGCTGACACCACCTTAAGGATTCAATATTTCTTCTTCAATTTATTATTTCTCCCCATTTACGTTTTGCCCCACTTACCACCACCATCCATAAGTTCCAAGAAAATTCTATTGTGCCTCATTATCCCATTTCGCCCCCCCCCCCTCTCTCCTAATCAGCAAAATTTGGAATCCACGAAATGAAATCCTATGAAAAAAAATTCATATGTATTCAACCGTCGCAGGGGTTCCAATTTACGATTGCCATTTGGGTAGCAGTCTGGCGTCCCGACAAGACAGCCTAGTCAAAAACGGCTACTCCAACCTTAAATGTACAAATTTTTGTTCTTCCATTTATTATCGCTCTCCATTTTCTCCCACATTATCCCATTTCGCCCCCTCTACCCTAACCAGAAAAATGTTTACTCCAGAGATCTACGAAATAAACAAAAAAAAAAATCATATCTATTCAACCGTCGCAGGTGTTCCAATTTACGATAGCCATTTGTGTGGCAGTCCGACATCCCGAAAGGACAGCCCGGTCGCGGCGCGGGGGTGTGACAGGGTATGAGGGAGGGTGGCTCCGAGGCATTTATTCATCCCTCCGAGTTGTTAAGGGCCCGAGAACTTCGAGTACCGCGAACGACAGCGTTGCCGGCGTCTCCGAAAGTGTAATTAATGTCCCTCTCGCCTATGTACGTTGTTACGTACGTTACCGGCTTACCGGCTTGTATCCCTTGTACACAGAGCGTCGCCCGTGTAGGGAAACGAGGCGAAGGGCGAATCCCCGCGGCAGCGCGAAGCGCCGGAAGTGACCGCCTTCCTCTTCGTCGTCCGCTTCCTTTTCTTTGTCGCACTCGCTTCGACGCTCCTGTCCGGCGCTCGGACATCGCTTCTGTTCCAGGTCTCCTCGCTCACCCCGTCGCCGCATCGAGTGTCCGGACCGTGAAAATTGATGCTCGAAGCGACGCGATGCACCGGCGTCGCCCGCAAGCCCTGTGTAATCCTCCGCACGTACTTCCTCGCGGCTCGCCACTCTGTCGGCAACAGTGTATATTTTCACACACGATTGGAATTGAAAACAGACAGAGAAAGTCGCCTCTGACCCCGCCGATACCAGTATTACGGTATTCCGTACGTGTGCGGCTACGTGCGCGGAAGCTCCGTGAATTATTTAATAATTACCGCGCATTGTGAGACGGCCGAGGGTTGGCGTGTAGAAACGTGAAGGGGTCGATTGGATTTTGTTTGCCACTCGTTCTCACGGTTCATTTTAATATTACGATAACGCAATTAAATGTTATTTCGTTGCCGGTCGTCAAATTAATTTAATTGTCAGACGTCACGGCGATAATTCGGGTTAGTTCGATTCGCCGGGAATTTGGCCGTAGGGGAGACGGGGCGAAATGGGACGGTGGGGTGGGAAACTCAATTCTCCACTCATTTTTGGATGCCGCATTTTGGCACAAGGATAGATCCGGATTTTCAAAGGCGGTTGGAAAATGGTTGGAAAATTACGCTTTTACACATTATCTTGTTTTGCCTCACTGTCCCATTTTGCCCCGCTTTTCTCTTCCATATCGTGTCGCGCATGCGCACTGCGGTTAAGCCTCAATTTTTTTCTATTTCGACGAGTGTTTCAGAGAAATTTTCTAAAAATGTTGCGCTATCCCGTTTTGCCTCGTGCCTATATGAAAGTTGACCAGGAAAACATGCTTATTTTATTTATTTATTTTATGTTACTAGCACTTGTGTGTTTTACAACACATTTGCCACCTTTCTACGAATAATTCGTTATCCAAAATGTGGGATGGAGTAGAAACGTGAAGAGTTCGATTGGATTTTGTTTATGATTCATTCTTACGGTTCATTTTAATATTTCTTATATTTTCGGCGATAATTCAGATTTCTTTGATTCCTCCATAATTCTCCATACAACTTTGCATCGCGCATGCGCACTATGTCGATGCCTTAATTTGTCCCCTTTCTGTGAGTGTCTACAATGAATTCGTCTACAAATTTTGCGCAACCCCGTTTTGCCCCGTGTCTCTACAAAAGTCGATCAACCAAAAACATTTATCTTTTCTATTAACTTTCTATTAATACCACTTCTACGTTCTACAATAAAAATTCCCACGTTTCTACGAACAATTCCTTATCCAAAATGTTCTCCAATTTTTCCGCGGAAGAAAAATTTCCCCACGTCCACGTTCGTAAAATTCGAGGTGAAAGCGAAGTCGGTAGGCGTACATCGGCGCTGTGAATTGCGGAAATAATGTAATTGTAATCGATCTTCCCATCTATAATATTTCGAACGCTATTAACCATTACTCTATCGATCACGTTCGGCCGGAGTGAACGTTCCTCTTCTTGCTCCAATATGGCCTCACCGCTTCTCCGCGGCTTTCTTCCATAACCTTCCCCACCGACCGCATATCCGCGATCTCTGCCCACTTACATTATCTCCACACACACACACACACACATACACATCCGTACATAACGCCGTTATTATATCTATAGAATCTATCTACACCTCCATCAACAGCTTCCGCTCGCGTATCTCGCTTTTTCCTATCATCCTTTTCATTTTTTTTTTTTTTCAAATTTATTTTTTATTTTTATTTCATCCACTTTGTAAGGATATCTATGCCCTCTTAGTTTTCGCCTCCTCTCCCCTCGGCGTCCATCGCGTCTCATGACTTCTTGCGTTCGTCTCGTTCTCCCCGGTGGTATCTTTCCTGCAGACACGGATAGAGCCGAGGACAGCTATACGTAGTGTAGCGAGCTACAGACGTAGTAGAGCGAACTAGCTTCGCCGAACGTGACTGGAAATCTTGTAAGTTTACGATTACACGTTACGTGACCCGGCGTGGGCGTAAGCTACACACCACTATTTTATTCCCCCCTCCCCCCCCCACCCCTCTCTATCCTCGAGAGGGAGCCAATCGTTCCCGGTGAGTTTCATACGCGGACCCTCAACGATTTTCTTCCTCTCCTTATTTCCTCCCTTCTCTTCATACGACATCGCTCCGCGTCTGCTTTACGTCCAGCTTTTCACACTCTTCGGTCCTTCAAACTCGTTTTTTTTTTTGGACAAATATACTTCGCGCTGGAAATTTCGGTGCTGGGGCGTCGATGCGGGAAAAAATCGTTAGATCGCCGTCTGTCGTTCGGTGACGGTAACGGGAATGCCATTTGGGACGAAGAGCTGTCTCGATAGATATAGATGTGGATGGCACATATCGTGCTCGACAGCTTCATGCCTTGCCAAACGGTTGTTTGCAATGGATGGACGTTCGACGCGCAACTGATTGCGGTCTCAACTGGGACCCCACTTGTCTGGAGGCGCGGCACGTATTTTTCTGTCTACAGTGTAATTATCCCGGAAAAATTGTCCGATCTGTTGACAAATATGTATGTTTCGTTAGGTTTGTCGAACGAATTAGCGGTGACATTAGGAAAGGAGTTCCCTTGCGAAGGAAATTAAAAATAGATCTTTCGTTGTCTCTTGCCTAATTTTCATGACGAATGCGATATGTTCTTTGAGTCTTTGAGTCATTGAGTCATTGAGTAGATTGACCTTCGAGCAATGAAAACTCTGAAAATTGTATCAATTTAGAGATTTTTTTGTTTTTGATCTACAAAAATCTTCGAAATAAATTTTTCACGGGCTGTCCCAAGGATTGTCACTAATAGGGTTTGCATCTCTTAAAGGGACCCTATCACTTATGATAGCACAGTTATATTCATATTAATATATATTATATTAATTTATATTATATATATATATATATATTAGCACAAACCAATTAACATTTTTGTAAATCCATCGCAATTAATGTATTAATTGCGAATAACCATCCATTCTCATCAATAGATGCGTAAAAATGTGCATAAACGACTTTAAAAATCCAGCTCTCATTTGCCTAGTGCGAAGCGCTCGAACCTCCTTAACGTCAAAAAAATTCATTGACACAGTTACTAAACAAAGAATTTCTGTTCTGTTCTCATATAAAAAAATGAGGATTTATCGACCTCATCCAGAACAGTGTCCCGTCCATATTGCCCTAGTCGCGCCCTTAAGCACTTTCCCCCTGAATCTTTGATGGAGCTCCCTGAAATCCGAAGGTGAGAAGAAAAGGCCGGAAAAGCTCGGATCGGCTCGTCGGCGCAGAGTGAATAAAGACAGAAACCGGAGGGAAAAAAAAGAGAAAAAAGGGAGAAGCGAGTCTGCGAACCGGCCCCGATCCGGAGGGTTTAACGCGGAGGGGCGAGCGGCCCGCCGCCCAGAGGGTAGGCACATCTATATCTACCTGCAACGCCCGGTGCACCGGCGGAAAAATGCATTTTCCAACGGTTAAGAAATTTATGACCCTCGGACAATGGAGTTGGGCCACGCTGCTTCACGGTTCAGACTTCGCTGCTGCTACTGCTTCTACTCCAAAGGTGCGGCCCTCTTCATCCACCCGTTCGCCTGACTCGCTTCCGTTCCCTTTACTCTCCGCACTCCGCATATACCTATACTATCACCGGTTCATCATCCCTCCCCCCCCCCCCTCCACACCCCGCCTAACCCCGCGTCGGGCTCTCGCACACCCCAATAATTTTCGTTCTTTATATTTCGTGAGTACCAGCCCGGGACGTGCCTGTTACGCCTGTTCCGCGTATAACACAACATAGCACAGTAGTAAAACTACACAGCCGCACGACCGGTGTGTGTGTGTGTGTGTGTGTGTGTCGACTGAAAAGCAAACACAGACGGGGGACTCGCTGTCTCGCCGGGCTTTCGAAGATGTCTCAATTTTCTCTCCTCCGGGCTGGGTAACAATCGTTTCCAAGGAAAAACCGATCCGAACGGCTATATCCGAGTTTTTCCACGATCGAAGGACGCTCGCGGGCCTCCCGCATTAGGCGAATTCCTCGATGTCGACATTATTCAACTGGATCGGGGGCTTCCGCCGATCGGTATGCTCGCGGCGATAAATCGAGCCTCGTGCCGATCCGCGCCCGGTTTCGAGCCGGCTCGCTTTTTCCACCGCGACTCGACTGACCGAGTCCGAGGCCGGGGAGGGTCGCGGAAAAAAGTTGCCCCTCGCGATACCGAGAATGCCGCATTTTTCGGAGGGGAACGAACGCGGAATCGTTAATTTCCCCTTCGAGGAATCTCGATCTTTCGCGAATTCCTTCCAGCTCTGAATGTTCCGGGAAATAAATAAAAATGTAAAAAATACAAATAAATTTCGATCTTCGTATGACGATTATTGACATAAAAGCAATGTTTACTTGCCTTAACAAAATCCTTGTTAGATTCAAGTAAAAGGTATTCTTTAGCATAGGTGAAAAATTATTCAAAGATTTGTACTGTAAAATAAAGGTTCATTCGCCTCAGAGAAATCGGATATTTGACGTCAAGGAAAAGGCAGCTATTGATCGGTACTGCGCATTACAGCGTTGTCAACGCGTCAGTCGTCTGAAAACATATCTCGCTGACAGTACAAGATTGTATTTATTCCTTACAGCAAACCGCTACATTGTAACAGACAGGCAACTCATCGGTTTGTTTCTATGAAACTTTGTGTACTTCAAGCTGTGTACCTTGATCGAATTGTCGTTATAGAATGAGTCCAACTTCCTACTTCGAGATTGGTCATGTTACGAGTATAACTACACTGTAAAAATAAATTGTAAATTTAATGTACTGGAACTTGAAATTTGCTAACATTACTCATATCAATTAAACGTTAATGTACTTTGCTTGTAAAATAAATATACCAGATATTAAAATTACAAATATTTTGCTTGAAATTTACAAAAGTTTTCATGAAAAACACAGATTATACAGTAAAATTGCAACGCTCATGTGTTTGAAATTTCACAAACAGTTTATGTAAAAAAGCTTCCAATACTGTGCATTAATTTCCAATCAATATTCTTTTACAGTGTAATGTGCGACGTGATTATTTAACAATAAACTATTACTCGCTGATGCTTCGTTGATAGTAAAAATTACTTATTCAACAAAAAATTCGTCTCTGCGTCTTTCGTATATCAGATTATTCCCATACGATCGAAAGTAGCAGGTCTGTCACGAAATAAATAAAAAATTATTTGACATAAATATTTGTTTATTAGATTCAAATAAACATTATTAAATAATAAAAATAATACAACGAAACAAATAAATATATTAAAAATGAATAAACACTCAATTAGGTTATGCAGCAAACAAACATTTTTCCTCGTCCTCATTCAATTTTTTTTATCCGAATAAACATTTTTCTTGGTGTTATGTGTCGATGATAGTAAAAAGGACTAATTTAACAAAAAAATCGTCTCTGCATCATTCATATATTATATTATTCCCATACGCTCAAAAGTAGCAGGTCTGTCAAGAAAAAAATTATATATATATATATGTGACATAAATATCTCTTCAAGAGATCCAAATAAACGTTATTAAATAATCATAAGAATAATACTATCAAACAAACAAATATATCAGAAGTTAATAAACGCTCTATAAGGTTATGAAGCGAGCAAACATTTTCCCTCGTCCTTAATAAACTTTCTTTGTTTGAAAAAAACATTTTTTTCTGGGTGCGTTTGGTCCGTGTTTCCGAATTCCCATCGCGGCGACGGCGCGTTATCGCGAATCGGCGAATCGGCGATAATTTTTATCGGGGGCGAGCTTGATTGCCGTAACGATAAAACGAGCCTCGGACGGGTTTACCGAAATTCGGTGCGCGGCCTCGCGCCCGCCGACCGGGGCCTTTCCTGCCCGAGCGACTGACCGACGAAACGAGATACAGTAATTGAGTGGTACACCGGAGGTGGCGGAGAGTAGTATTAATTAAAGTTCCGATAGGAAGTCGCCCCCGAATGCTCACCGACCATTATTATGCTCGGTTGGCCGCGGCGTTTGGCGCATGTACTATTATTGTTGTCTAACAAGAGCCGTAAAGTAGTCCGGTGTAGCCGGCTCAGGCCGTGGCGCAGGCGAACCGGGAACTCCGGGTTGCGCGTCGAAAACCCCCTCGACCAAACCCTCCCTCGCACATAGAACACACGTCCTCGGGGACTCGTAAGTTCCTTCCTTCCGTGATTCTCTCGACGCGAGTACAACTTTCTTCCCCCCATTGCCACTCCCTCGCTATCTCAACAGTCGTTGTTGTATCAATTACCGGCCCCGGCTGAGCCGGGACGCTTGTATGAGATAGGATTATTGCGGTTCTGTTTAGGATTAAAAAATAAAAGCGAATGTATTCGGGTCGGGCATGCTTTATCGAAACTGTTGATCGAACGAAGCCTGCTAGGACTGGTCTCGGTGAATACCAAGCGGTAGTTATCTCATTGGACTGTCTATTGAGAATGGAAACTTTTACGTACGGCGCATGCGCGCTCGGGTCTTTGGGGAACTCGTATTCCATACGTGCAAGGGACCTTATGCGGATTGAGAAATTATAGGCTGTCTTGGAAAGGGGATCGTAAAAATGTTGGGAAATTTTGAAAATTTGACAGTGTTCCATTGATCTGTTTGGAGAGAAAGAACTGTTCATTACGAGCTCTAGGGCCAGAGCAACCTAAGAGTAACTTGCAAAAGTCAGCAGGCATAGGTAAAGTACAGGACCAGAAAATGCAATACGAAGAATGCTGAGAATACGGTAATAAGAAATAAGAAATAATTAACTTCAAGCGCAAGTGAACCTAGAGAGAAATGCACGCAGCCAACTCTTAACCCTTTGAAGGATACATTTTTTTTAAGTATGACGTTTCAAATACTTCGTTCGGTTATTGAGGCATTTTTTCTGAATACAAAGAGGTGTATCACCTGTGAAGCACTGTGCTGCAGAGGGCTAAGCTAGCCAACACGTAGCCTAAACCTTAAATAACCTAACCTACCTAACTACATGAACCTAAGTTCGCCTAAATCGAGAGGATAGCGTAGATGTCATAATTTAGGGAGGTGTTGGAGACGAAAGTGACAAACCCACAAAACAGTCTGAGTTTTGAGAACAAGGTGATGCGCATATACGTAGATATATACACATACAAGTGCAAGAGTGTTCTTTCAAGTGTTACATTGTTTGCCCAAGAGAAGAATTTAACCGATGTTCAATCTATCCACTGACCTGCTGAATCACTTCAATATTCCCGGTATCGGCCGAGCGACAATTTTCAGAAGCGTACACTGACCGGTTATCAGGGGGGGATTATCGGGTCGGGTATCGTGGATTGATAGGTGCCACACCGGGGACTAGACGTTATTGAATCGAGCTCAACCGACGGAAGTAGTTAAAACGCGATATCTTCACTTTTGATGCCGCAAACATACGTGTGCCCCAGGCATGCGCGGTGCACACGTATGGCGGCGTGTTTAGGCATATCGCGGATCTCGAGCGGGTAATCACCTCGGCCAATCTCGACTCTACGCGATTACAACTGGTCCGTCGAAGCGTGACAGTTTCGATCGGGGACGTATCCGTTCGGAGTCTCGTTCCTGACCAACATCCATGCGCCGGAATGAGGTTTGTGCACAGATACGAGCGAATGTAACGTACCCGCTCGACCCTGCTCGGAATCATGCATCCACCGATAAACAGCCAATACGTCTGTAGCAGAACCGGCGGACAGTGTCGTGTCGACTAAACCGAGTCACGGCAGATCAAGGCGACCAGCATAAATTGGGCCTTCCCTTGAAAAGCCATTTCGGGACGCTATCACGTACGCATGATCATCCATTGAAAATTTTGGATTGTGGTCGGCACAATTTCCATCAACCAAAGAATGAAAAACGAAAACCAAACCTAACTTTTTTTTTCAATACTGCTCGCAATCGTACACAAACTCCCACTTACGTTTTTCCACATAAATCGCCGCTAAATAAATAAACTAAAGCAATTCTCGGGCTGAAGGAACAATGTCATATTATTGCCACACCTGCACTGAGAGAGGAATCTGATAAATATGACTATATCGCTTGAGAGATATTTCCACAGCACATAGTAGCAGTGAACTAGGGAGTCACCTATGCGCGACACAGTAAAGAATAATTTTGTTAAATGGGAATACAAAGTTTTGTAAAAATAATTTTTGTTAAATAAGTGACAAACGCGTTTGCTCAAGTTACAATATACAAACCTGTCCTTTTATTTCCCATGTTATTAACAATTTTAGTATGTACTTTTTTTGTACATCTAAATACTGGATGTTGACAATAAGTTCTTGTAAAAAAGTACAATTTTTTTTTTACTGTGTACGACATTCTAATCGCTTCCCGTTAATGGAAAACACAGGAATATAAAATATTCAATTCCCGAATTCTGATAAAGCTTCCGGATATTTCAGACCTCGTTGCTCATGCAGAATAGCCCAGCTCTATCGTGACTGCACGCGGTTATGAATACACCTGTCAATCATGGCAAGGGCGCATGCGCGGCAAAATAAGCGGCGGACATTAAACGGTTCCGTATGATTGCGGCTAAAAGTAGTGAATGTGGCCCGACCCACAAATCATTGGGTCGCGCGTTGATCGACATAAGCCCTATTCACCAATTTTGCCCTACGTGATCGTCGACTACTTGCTATTTCGCTATTTACAGCCGATCGTCCTTATCAATCGGCATTCTACTTTAAAGCTCGTTTTAACGGACCGCTGTTTCGTTGGCGAGCGTCGACGGAGCAATTTATAATTCGTCGCCTTTTTCCGTTTCTGGACCGACCCGATAATTACGAAGTGTCGGTAAACGATGCGACGTGCTCCTACCTAATTCAAGGGAAAAGGAGAATCCGACGTCGACCAAAATTGACGATCCAATAACAGTAACCTCTCGAACGACGGACCTTAGCGAGCTGTTCGAATAATTTATAAAAAAAAACCACTATATTAAGACCCGTGAATTTGTCATTCTTACGAACTGAATATCTTTATCGGGTTAACAAAAAATGTTGTCTTAAATAATTCACCTAATTAACCACCTCGCGCTTCGAGGGATCTGCACTTGACATGAGACGTATTGTCGCCCCGCGTGTCAGTAATTTCTGTTATACAATCTTGAATTATTGCTCATTTTTTTCTTCGTCGTTCCCGTCTCCGAACGACATGGCATTTTATTGGCGAAAATCGAGCAACCAGTGTTGCGTTTCTTATTTTTGTTGGTCAAACGCGATCCTGTTGTGACTTAGTTTGTGACTTAGTTTGTGACTCAGTTTGTGACTTAGTTTGTGACTTAGTTTGTGACTTAGTTGTACCGCGTCGAGGAGTGCGCTCAGTTTCGTCCACCCGTTTGGATGAAAAGGCGTTTCGTGGATAATCCGTTCTATGCAAGGTCATATTATTAGTAGAATCCCGGAACTCGGCCAGCGTATCTGTGTGCGCCGTCGTATCGTCGGCCGACGTGTCAATAATTTCTGCTATCCAGTCCCAAATTATGACTAATTTTTTGTCTTCTTTTTCCCCGTCTACGAACAAAAGGTCACTTTATAAACCAAACTCGAGGAACCAGTGTTACACCTATTACTTTTGACACCCGAACGCGGGGCGATATTGTGACTTAGTTTGTGACTTAGTCGTACCGCGTCGAGCAGTGCGATCGGTTTGGTCCACCGGTTTGGATGAGAAGGCGTTTCGTGGATAATCCGTTCTATGCAAGGGTCATATTATTAGTAGAGGCTCGGGTCTCGGCGA